>JAPSGF010000111.1:436474-458614 GCA_035772895.1 Perdix hodgsoniae | reverse complement strand
GGGGGACGGGGAGATGGAGAGGAAGGGAAAGGAGAGAGAATTATGGAGCTGGTGGCGCTGCTGGCGATGCTGATGCTGCTGTTGATGCTGCTGCTGCAGCCGAGCCCTTCTTCCTGTGCAGAGCAGCGCTGCTGAGAGAAGATCCCTGCTCAGATATATGTACAAGATGTGCATGCACGGACAGCCGGGGAGCCAAACACACAGACGCAGGAAAACGGAAAGAGAGAGGAAGAGAGAGGAAGGAAAGGCACTCCCGCGGCAGCGAAGCAGGCCAAAAGCCTCTCTCCTCACGTATTCACCATCTTCTATCAGGAGGAAACACGACCACCAGCCGCAGCAGCCTCCACCCGCCAGCCCGAAAACAGATCAGAAGGGAAAATCCTCTCCCTAGCGCTGCCCTTCCTTTTTTTTTCTGCTTCCTTCAGCTCCTCCCTCTTCCTCTGCGCTCCCCCGGCCTCCAGGATCCTCCCCGTCTTCCGCTGTTGCTTTAGAGCAGGAAGCCAGGAACCGCTCCGGTGACGCTGTCCGCAGTGCTGAACGAGACGGCCCCCGTCTCGGCCCCGGGGCGCAGTGACACCCCCGCGAGCAGAGACTGGATACCTTCCTCGCTGCCGCTCTCTCGTGCACCGAGGTGGTAGCAGCTCCCTAAGCACAAGCCTAAGGGATCCGAGCCAGGCGGGAGCAGGCAAGTCCTCCGAGCAGTCCTAGTTTTGGAAGCTGAGCACCATCCTGACTGCAAAGAGCTGGAGTGCAGAGCCTCTAATGCAAATGTTTTCACTCCAGAATTTATTCTCATTCTGAGAACGAGACAGGAAGCATGCTACATTAAAGTATGACCGTGGTTTTCACCATGACATAACTGAGCCAACGTAACCATATCCTAGACTGATGGTTTAGGGGTTTTACTAAACTGACTTCTCTTTTCCATCCCTCCACATCCATCCCGCCACTGTCTTTAAACAGACTGACCTAGTAGGTATCACCAGATACAGGAGAATGATGAGAGTAGGAAGCTATTCATGGATTATTACAATCAATCAAGGAGAAACACAAAAACAATTATTTATCTGGTGTTATACAGAGAAAGCTGAGAAACTGAGAGCCATAATTTCTTCACAGGTGCCCCAAAGTAAACACAAATTATTTCAGTTAGTAATACACACACTATTATTAACAAGTATCTGCAGTTAACTAGTGAGTATGATGAAGTGCATAAGACTGTTTAAAATATGAGATTTTCAGAAATGCTTCAGGATATTAGGACACTCAAACCCATAATCTTTCAGAGGGAGTATACTGTCTACCTTTTAGGACACTTTGAATAATTATCTGTACATAATACGTGATATCTTAGGAGAGCTGTGACCTAGAGGTTTAAGGCATAGGACATAGTTTCTATCCTGGGGGCAAATGTCCCTGTAATCCTGTCCAAATGCTGCAACATTTCCTCCTTGGATCTTCTTTTATCCATATCAATATGGAGTTTTAACACATTTATATTTTAAGTGAAGTGTCCTTACCTTTAGCTCTGTTTTTGAAAGAATAAATATTCTAAATGTATCTCTTTTCTCTGTCATCCTCAATCGTCACCTTCTCTTTCCCATTTATTACACCCAGACACTTTTTGATGTTCAGAAATGATCAGGATAGGCAAGTTTTTGAGGAACTAAGAGTCAAATATTAACTAGGCATTGACCTAGCTCAAACTTACCTCTTTTCACAACTACTTTTTACCTCTCTTCTATTATCCTCCTGCTTTGTATCTTACAAATTCCCATATTTCTACACCTATATTTTTTGTTCAGAAGCATATATGTATTTTACTATCAGAAACGGACAATATATTCATGGAAAAAATGAAAAATGAAAAAAAATCAAACCACTTTTATCCTGAAGTTCTGCAATACTGGTGTTCACTGGCCTTTATTATTCACCTGAGTAAATGATTAAGAAATTCACTGAGTAAGCATCTGATCAATTTGCAAACTACATTTATTTTTTCAAGGTACTTCCATCAAGCACAACAAAAACAATTTTTTTATTTTTTAATTTTTTTATATATGTTTGCTCATCACCCATTCAATTAAGTCGTCCACTGGACAAAAAATTGGTTTGATTTGAATTGTTCACACTTTACACTTCTGCATTTGTTATTTTGGTGTTTCAAAACCATTCTCAAATTGTGCCTAAGTGGGAACACAGTTTTGAAAGATGTTACAAAGAATAAGAGAATTAACATAAAACTGGAAGATTCAGCAGGTCTATTGATGAGTATCTCAGAAGTCGTAAAAACACTGATTGAAGACTGAAAAATGGTACAAAGATTCCTTGTGGCTCGAGGTAGTAGAAATGGCACAGATTGCTTCATTTTCTCCACCTCAGAATAAGATCAATTCTTAAAAACTGCATAAAATATTTAAATTCAGTAGGTACAGAAATGGGTACAAGCTTAATGCAATTATTTTTAGTAGAATCACAACTGGGGTCTACAGAGTCATTAACTTTGACTCCGTCACACAAAAATTATTACAAATACTTCAGGTATTTCTTAGTCCTATAAGATACGTTAACCAACATATATATGTATTTTATTTATATTTTTCTCCTCACTCCTCCCTAATTCAAGAAATCCAAGTTGAATATATTGACCTTTGAACTGAAAACATGATCAAATTCTGTTAGGCCAAATATGAGGATATTAGATACTTCTCTCTTCTACTCTTCCTCTTAACCTTCCACTTGCAGAGAGTAAATGTGAGAATGTTTCTAAGCAAGCTGTGAGACTCTCCTCCCCTCTAGGTTGATCTGGGCAGTGGCAAGATTTAGCACACCTGTTCTGCAACAGGCAGATTCCTGCAATTTTGAACAGGAACATGTTCTGTCCCCCTGTGCAACATAGGTTATAGAAGTGTCCTCAAAGACTGGTACAGACAGAAAAGGCCTGCTGAAGGAGGGACTTCAGCAAAGCTATTCCAGCAAAAAATTAATCCTTCCCCTTTTTTCAGATCAACACCTCCACATAAAAATCAAACACACAAGTGACATCTCAGTCTACAGTTCAGCACTTCCTGGCAAACAGGAAGGCACTGAAGTTTTGAAAGTTATTACAGTTACTACATCTGTACTCAAATTTTATTAAGCTTAATGGAAATTACACACACATATTGATGAATGAATCGATCATTCTGGATTTACTAGGGCTGTCAGGAATTGTCTGCTAAATGGAATTAATCCTGCTAAGGGGCTAAATTTATAGTACGTGAATGTCAAGAAGAAAAACACAATGTCAGAAAGCTTGAAAATATAATTAAGAATTTCAGACTCAGGGGGATCAAATGACATTCAGTAAAGTGATCAACTGGGACCACAGAAGAAAGTAAACCAAACTGAATCTGAAACTTTTGAATTCATTTTGGAACAGCCATGCTTATTTATTCCTAAAAATTACCATTTTCATGTGCTTTTTTTGCTATTTTATATTTTTAGTTGTCAATGATCACTTGAATGTCAGAGCTCTAAAAATTATCCTTAGTGAAATTTCCGCCTAAGTCTTAGGGATGGCAGATATGAGGTCTTCATACAGGAAAGATAAATGTAATGTTTTTCAAATTATGACCAAACAAGACCTAATGATAATATTTATTCAATTTAAAACCATAAAATAGGCAGCTCTATCACTGAGGGACCTCATGGGTTTATTAATAATAACATGGATTTGTATACTGAGACTCCTCTGAGAGAGAGAAAGAGAGTACATGAATACTGCAATCAACTGTGAGAATTTCCTATGACCTAAATACAATATTTGTTTTCTAGAAGTTTAGAATTTTCCTATCCTCTCTAATATGTCTGCAAATGAAGATGAGGATGCATTAGCAGAAATGAGCCTTTCACTTTTTCCAGGTTCATGAAGCTAAAAACATGGCATTATGATTTGGAATGCATATATTTTGGATTGTCCAACATTGTATTCTTGGTGTAGTTGAATTAAAACAAAGAAGCAAATTAAAGAAATGGAAATGACAAAATATGTCTTGCACAAATGTTTTCAGATTCATTCCACATTTTCTGCAGTCTAAACGTGCTCAAGACAACAACTACTTTTATAAATTTATTTTGGAATATCTTGATGAGTATAAATCTATATTGCAGACTGAAAACAGGGGAAAAAAACATACAATATACCTCAGCCCTATACTACAACAGAATTTGCATTTTATAAAGTTAAAATAGAGAAAAATGAACAAACAAACAACTGAATTGTGACTGAACAACTTCCTGATCAGGGGAATTGCTGAGGAAGCCAACAATCTCTTCTCCCTGGTAACTGATGGTAGGATGAGTGGGAATGGCAATAAGCTGTACCAGTGGATGTTAAGACCGGATATCAAGAGCAATTTATTTTGAGGATTATCAGAGGAGAAGTTGTTGTTGGCACCTGCCTATCAGTGTTTAAGAGATGTTTAGACAATGCCTTCAATAACATTCTTTAACTTTTGGATAGTCTTGAAAAGGTCACGCAGTTGGATAAGATGACCTTTTAAGGACTATTCCAATTAAGCTATACTATCCAATTCCATGCATATTCTGCATTATGATCAAAACAAGTAAAAAGATGTTGTGGTTACCTAACAGAAATTCAGCTCTATTATACTAATTACCACTCTTATTTTGAGGTAATTTCCAGTGTAAGAGTCTTTGACGAAACAGATTGATCTATTTACAAATATACCTGAACAATCCAAAATCATTGTCTCCTCCAGGTTACAGTATTCATCTATAATTATTTTTTTCTCTTATTTTTCTTCAGAGTTTGTCATAGAAAACTGCATCAAGTGTTTCCATCCTCATATTTAAGCACTACTTGCTAAATGTTTTGATGGTTTTCATATTGGAAAATAATTTTGCATTCTTTCTATCTTACAAGTCCATTAATGAAAAATGGAAAAAAACATTTGAGAATCACTTTCTAGAAACTGACTGTGATATGCAGACTATTTTATTATTCTGTTCTTCCATGGGCATACAGGTGCTGTTTTTTGTTGTCGTTGTTGTTGTTGTTGTTGTTTTTACAAACAGATTGTTTCAGGAAGTTATTTGGCAAAATACATATAATCAGGCTAACTGGAAGCTCAACCAGATCATGTAACTTACATACGTAGCATGTGCAGTATATGATTTTCTTTGAGTAAGAAGTACAGGATGGAGTCAGTAATAACAATCTGAATGCAGTGGTTCTTGGAGCATTTCAGCAAATTCATCAGAAAATATTATACTGAAGTATATTTAGATAATTTTCATAACACAGATTAAGTTATTGAAAAACTGATAGCTGGAAAAATCTATTTCTTTTTCTTTCTGGAACAAAGAGCAGAGTTATAACTCATTTATATTAAAAGTTCCCTTTTTATGTATTTCTTTCTTGCTTTTGTGGATTATCTAGCTGCTTTCTTTTTTAGTAATGTTATATACTGCTACTATTAATAGCAACAATATTTCAACTTGACTTCATAATTTCATACATCATTTAGATTTCTGCTAAATGACAAATACATTAAATGATATTCTCTACATCCTATTTGGATCTTGTGTGCACTGGACAAAAAAAAGTGCCCTACTGAAACCAAAAAGAGTTTTGCTGTGGAATCAGATAACAGTGGCATTTTATCCCTTATATTTATATAACATCTGAGGAAGTCCTGTATGAACAAAGAGAAAGGGAGCATGCATTTCCTAAATGTATAAAATAGCACTGAAGATGTTAATTATTTCCCAAGATCAATATTAAACATGCAGTGAGTTGAAGTATTAAACCATCCAATGAAGTTTACTAGAGGAATTTATCTAAAACATACATTGAAAATATACATTTAAAATTATGCACTGAAATATCTTTTGCTCAGTTTAGTACATACCTTGGAAGCAATTCATGGATGCAGAGGAAAATGCGTAGAAAAATAAAAATAAAATAAAATAAAACATTGTATATACACTGAATTAGAGTAATGTTTGAAATACTTCTAGTAATCATTAAAGGAGAAATTTAAATCCATCTGGAACACTTCCTCTGGCTGTATATGGAAAGAAAAAAGAAATCCTATTCTTTTACCAATACATAGGCTGCAAGGTGAATCCTGGAGAAAAGACTATCTGCTCTTCTTATGCTACCATATGTGTCTGGATAAGGAGATGCCAAGTGACTTTTGCAGGACAGGCACAATTTAGTGAATGCAGTAAATAATTCCATGGCAAAATAATATTAAGAAAGCACTGATGTATTTTTAGCTATATTTTAATTCAAATTATGATATAAGGAAAAAAAAAAAAAAAAACCAGCGGATTTTGAAAAGCTTGCTGTCTTTAAATTGACAGTGAACTCTGGTCCGTATCTAGGGAACTTGTTTGGTAGAGATCTTAGAAATAATTCCAACCAGTAGCTGTAAAGTAGAGTTTTACATTAAATACACTGTGGCACTGAGGATACAGCCTCATTATCTACTCAAGACGTATTTAACAGATTGTATGAGGATAGCATGGCAATTTACTAAAGTTACTGAAGCATTGAAGCATTCTGAGCAAATGTATATTTGCTTCCCTGTTATACTTGCCTGCATCATTCAATCCCAATTACCACACTAATAAGCCATAGTTATCTTCATCTCCTATTGCATACAGTGTATAGACACATGACAATAAAAGAACTCCAGTGTACTACAATTTACTCTGTCTTATAATATTAGGAACATCCGGAGTCCTCTTGTGCCATGTTATAAACTCTTTCATAAAACTGATTGTGGTGTCGCGGGTTAAGCAAGATCTACCTGTGCCCGTGACAGGGGGGCAGCTGGCCCAAAAGGGCCGCTGGCCCAAAAAGGGAAGGGGAAAAGAAAACAGCGGCAGCGATCTAAGGAGGCACACTTATTTACTAAATACTATATCAGAATACAGAATAATACAATATAATACAATATAATTGTAATTAAGCAAAAGAGAGAGAGAGAGTGAGTGAGTCCCAAAAACCGAAAGGCCTACTGTAAGCTTTAGGCGAAACGGCTGGAAGGCACCCCACGCTCCGAGGATCCGGGAGAGTGTGAGATTTCAGTCACGGGAGTGAGATTATATACTGTCCTGGTCCCGTGACTTATCTCCTGACCGTGATGTCCTCTGGGAAATGTAGTTTTCTTCTGTGAACTATCCATACTTTACATGATGTTGTGATGTGGAATACTGATAGCAAAATTACAAAAGTATTAAACCATGTGGTTAGGTACTTTGTGTTACAGTTAGATCTGAAGATCCAGTAATTTTACATTATGACTCCAGCACAGCCTTTTATTATGCACCTACAGTGCACCTAGTACAAATCACTGTAGATGTCAGACATGACCGAGTCTTCTGCATACTACTTGAATATGATTACACTTAAAAGAGAAATACACAGTTTATTTTCCTGTCTGCACATTGACCTGTCAAATAATTTTCTACTCATCTCCTGCATTTCATATTTTGTCCTGTTTCTGCTAAGATTCAGAGTTCCTACAAATATAAACAGACTTTAGGAATATCAACTATTTAAAGACTAGAAGCCTGGTAAGATTTTTAAAAGTGAAAACCTCAGATGAGCTTTCTGACAGCTTTCAGAAGTCACTTGCCATAGGTAGGCAGACAAAACAATGAAGCGGGCTTTGGGGGAGTTTCTGAGCAATGCCTGAGGCTACAATATTGCTACTGTATCGCATGCCTTGAAGAATGTCTCCATTCACCACTTCGAGGTTTTCATTACAGGCACTCACACTCCTACTACTTAAAACTGAGAAGTAGACAGTAAGCTTTTGGTGATCTGAAGAGGGTGAAAACTTTCTCATATGGTGCTCTGAAAACCCACAATATATTTTATTGTTGTATTGATATAAATTCTATGCTGTTATAGTTACATGCTATAAAAGGGGTGACTGACTTTTTCTTTGTGCAGAGTAGTATCACTGTAGTCAGTCTGATAATCTCTCAGGGAAAATATTAGCAGAGTACAGCAGCATATTAAACATGATAGTTCTATAGGTGAAATAAATTAAACTAGCATGAAAAATACCCATAATTTACACTGTGCACTTTTTTCTTTTTTTTTCTTTTTCTTTTTTTACATCATTCAAAAGTGATGCACTGTGATCTCATAAAACTTTCTGCACTTCTTAGAACAGTGTTGAATGCAGAGAGGTATTTAATATCATCACCTATCACTTTTGAATGATGTCAGATGTTCAGCATCTCAGTCAAAAACTTCGAAATATGTTGAAGTCCATATGGCTCTATTCACTTGTGTCTATGCAAAATAAAAAAGAGCATGTTATTTTATTATCACTTTTAAAAGAACTTAAATCTTACTTCTCAACAATTACCAGAAAAAGTAGGTAAGAAAAGTATGCTATCTCCTTGAAAAACAGAAAGAACGCGATCTAATTATAAGTACTACTGTGACAAAAGCACTACTCTGTTTCCAACTTCATAATAAACTAGGCCTTCACTGTTCTACCCACAGACATGCCTGAAAATGTGGGAGATTATTAGATGCAAATGAAAGACTGAAAGAACATTCTTTATTCACCACTTCCACCTCTAGAGAAGACCACTCCATAGAAGAGTTTTATGATGTGTAACACCATTCTGAAAAGCCTCCTGTAGAGAGGCTGTAAATAAAATATACAACATAACCTGCTTTCTAGGTGCTAACCATCTACACAGTAACTTCTCTGCCAGCATGTGTACTGCCTACTTAGAAGTTTTCAGGACAAACATTTACCCATGCAAGGATGGCATGCATAAAAGATGTTGTCAGCTCTAGAGCAGCTACACTCCTTGCAAACCAGCTATTTGAAATGATAGCAGGTCAGATGATGTAGGTGAATAAACATCTATGACTTTTAAAGACACAATCACAGGGTTAGTTTGACAACTCAGATTGAAAAAATATATTCTTCATAGAAAGAAATGTTTATCTCTTACTCGTTATTATTCACCCTCAGCAAGTTTGCTGATAACACCAAGCTGAGTGGTGCGGTTGACACGGCGGAAGGAAGGGATGACATTCAGAGGGACCTGAAAGGGGAGGGG
This sequence comes from Perdix hodgsoniae, assembly GCA_035772895.1. Lineage (NCBI taxonomy): Eukaryota > Metazoa > Chordata > Aves > Galliformes > Phasianidae > Perdix > Perdix hodgsoniae. Next base: position 449,506 of record JAPSGF010000111.1, on the reverse strand, counting down.
AATCAACTCTTTGAAAGGGTTGATAACTGCAGGACAAGGGGAAATGGTTTTAAGTTGAGGGAGGGAAGATTGAGGTTGGATGTCAGGGGGAAATTCTTTACAGAGAGAGCGGTGAGGTGCTGGAATAGCTGCCCAGAGAGGCTGTGGATGCCCTGTCCCTGGAGGTGTTCAAGGCCAGGTTGGATGGGGCCCTGGGCAGCCTGGTCTAGTATGAAATGCGGAGGTTGGTGGCCCTGCATGTGGCAGGGGGTTGGAGATTCATGATCCTTGAGGTCCCTCCCAACCCTGGCCATCCTGTGATTCTGTGGTTCATTAGTCTTTAGCTTCAGTTGACAAGGACTTCATTTCAAACTTTGATTGCTGTAACATCAACCTTGCTGCTCAGCCAGCAGTCTATGGGATTACAGCAAGTAAATGTCTGCTAAAACAAAACAATTGCATCTTTCTCCCTAACAAATCAGGTAAGAATCCATCTGAATATAGACATCTAACTTTGAACTTGTCACATAATCCTCCCTTCGCAGTTGACAGAGTGCTGGTCAGCCCTGTCAGTGTCACTTGTGATAAGATTCATGTTACACTAAAATAGAGTCACAAAATCATTAAGACTGAAAAAAGTCACTAAGTTCATGTAGTTCATCCACTCACCCATGATCAGACAAGTGAAGCACCACAAAAGGGTGTATTTCTCTCCACTAACTATGAGAAGAGCTTCAACTGTCTAACACACCTGTGAAAAGATAAGCATGTGTGAGATGAAACCTGACACAGAATAGAGATTTTGCTGTTCCCCACAGTGTCTGCTTCAATTCCATGTCTATGCATGCAAGCAGTGATGGTTCACTCACATTGCAGCTGAAAGAATAATACACTGGGAACTGTGGAAGTGCTGTACAAGATGCTTCAAGTTCCTTTTTCTTGCAAGAACAGTATGGATTTGAAGTTCACTAATTAACAGCAATCTGAAACTTTTGCTGTCAACAAGAAATCACAACAATTAGAACAATAAAAAAGTAACAAAAAAGAAAATGCGTTCATGAATCAAACCAAGAAGATTGTATTTAGCAGCACATGTAAGCAGTGTACAGTTTTGCAGCTCATACAAGAAAATAAAAGTAGGAGGCAATTGTATTGCTTTGCTTTTTGTTTGATTTTTATTCCATTTGTTTCTGTCTTTCTCTATTTTTTTTCTCTTATAAAAATATGTGGGATTACTTTTGGAGTCTACTCAAGTAACCGCAATATAAAACCACCAAAGTACTGTGCTTCCCTTCAAATAAATGCAAATGCTGCATGAAAAAGAAAGCATTTAACTACACTTGAAAATTTTTCATTGTACTAACAGCTTGCAAATTATCAAAATTTAATAATAAATTAATTAGTTTTAAACAAGTTCATTTCAACAAATTAATTAGTTAATTAATTAAACAAAACCCTGTCTTAAAAAAAAAAATCTTGTTGAGATTGAGGGCTCTGCTGTAACTTTGTGAAAGAAGTTTAATTTTACTATTTTCCTTCTGAAACTGAGATAAAGGAAAATCCCCTTGTCTCCACAATTTCTTTCAGAAATCTGGAATTTATACTACTCCAAACTATATGCCAGGTTACACACTTATGTTTCCCTATGGAATCTTCCAGCTTCTCCATTTATTTTAGAAATCAATCTCAAAGTAAAATGTGAAAGAACAAGATCTTGGAGCAACTGTTGAAGAACAAGATATGTAGAATTTTGCTTTCTTAATGATATCCTTAAGTCATCCTATTTCTGCTGTACTGAGCCTTTCAAGTCAGAACAATTTACTTTTTTTTTGCTCCATAGATGCTCTCTGAGACTGGTAAGGAATGTCTCAAATGAACATGAGGCAATCAACATCACTTCATGGACAGTTTTACATTTGAAAGCATTTATTTGGAATCGTTTGCCTTCAAATGGAAGGGCTCTTTTTCTAGATGAAGACTTGGCCTAGGAACAAGTTTGATACAGGAGACTGGCAGAAGATACCATTGTATCCTGTGAAGGCAAGATATAAGCTGGCATCTCCCTACTTCCTCTTATTTCTGCTAATTTAAATTTATAAGTCCTGGAAGACAGAAATAAAAGAGTTCCACAAAGCCAAAAGCTGTCACTCTGAAAGAGCAGGCTTGATCACTCTGGACTACAAGTAAGAGTATGTACTGTCGTGTTAGTCATCAACTGACCACCACAATCTTGGATGATCAACCACTACCAGCATCTGACATCAAGACATCTCTGGATTGAGGAGTGGTGAACCTCGTTGCTTTGCTGTGTCTGCATATCTGTCTGTTTGCCTCTTTTCCCCCCGTCTTCTAAGTTTTCTTTTCATCTTCTTTTACTCTTTCACTCCTTGTAGCAGCTGTTGCCTATTATTATCTTATCTATAATACATATTAATCATAATCATCAAGTTAGCCAATTTTACCTCCGACTATAAGTTCATTGGAAATATCCAGAGATAGAAGTATCTATTCCTGATTTTTCTGCCAGTTAATTGGCAAGGGAAGTAAGCCTTATGTCATACAGAGCCGTGTTATTGGGATGAAGGTGCAACAATGAGTACCCAGCATTACACATACACCCCCACCCCACCCCCTTTTTTTTCTTTTTTTTTCAGCTTGTATCATATCTTTGGAGACCCTATTTTCCCAGGCCATCCTACCTGTGGCATCTAACTGCTCCGCAATTCCCTTTATTGCACTCTGTATAATTTGTAAATCTTCATTGATTATAACAGATGTAGTTAATCTGATCTACATTCTTGTTGATCATCACCCACCAGGACAGTGACTCAAAACCTGAAGCAATTTGATTTCTCACCTTAAAATCATCATGGACAACAAGGAGTTAAAAGTTTAAATCCTTAGCTCGCCCACATACCAAACAATTACTGATATTAGTATACTTTGCAATTATGTTTTTCACAAGAGATACATAAGCATTTACATCAAACACTGCACTTATCAAATCAACATTTCTAACAATTACAAGAGCCCATATTACTGTATTTGATTTTGCAATGTTAAGGGTCCGGCTGCCTTCAGTTCCCATTGTGTTTGAGGGACCTTCTTAACTCTAGTATGATGTATCCACAATGCTTGCTCTTTAATTTTTACTGTTGTCAGCAGCACCTGGAACAGACCTACCCTCCTTGGTTCCAGGGGCAAGTCTGAAAGAGTTCTTGTATGCACATATAATCTCCTGGTAAAATATTACATACCGAGCCATCAAGGCCTTGGGTTCTAGTTCCTAGAACCAGTTTCTCTATTTCCCAAAGCTAATCCTGTAGAATTACCACATACTCAGACCTGGGTAGAGATCCCTGTTTGTACAACATAAGGCCTTTTGTACAGTATTTTGAAAGGACTCAACCCCTCTTTGGCTCTAGGTTTCGTTCTGGTCCTAAGGAAAGCCAAAGGTCACAACTGTGGCCAAGACAGTCCAGCTTCCTGGCCCAGTTTTATAACCTGTGATTTAACTAGGTGGTTTATCTTTTAACTAGCATAAACCAAAAGCCTCCTTTTTCCTGTCAGTTCTGAAAAAAAAAATCAATTTGCCATTGTTGCCCTGTAAGGTTCCCTTTCTCAAGGAGCCCCACTTGTACCCTGTTCCTGGCACTAGAACTGTACAGTTACTTTCTAGTGTCTGTACCCCCCAATGTTTTATTATGTTCCCTTAGAACCAAATCCTATAAAGTACTAAAGGGCACAGCAATGTGTCCATCTGGGTATGCACCCATCTGTCAGCTTGCTCTCTTCCCTTCTAAATCATTAATTAGAATCCTATCCTCTCTAGAATACCTTATAGGTTCTGACCAAGGTTCAGATATTTTATCATCTGGAATTAAAGCTGGTTCACCAAAGTCTTTTCCTTCAGCTGCCTGTTTTGCCACCTGATCCACCATCATATTCCCAGTTTCCTCTACAGTGTCACTCTTCTGCTCTCATTTACAATGTATAACAGCCTCTTTGGTAGATTTACATCATGTTGAAATTGTCTTCCTTGTACGTAAGCAATCCTTGCTCTTTCCAGATGGCACCTTGAGTGGGTACCACCCCAAAAGCATATTTCACATCTGTCCATATATTTAAGGTTCTTGTCAAGGCAGCTATTTCAGCCTTCTGAGTGGAAGTCCCCACAGGTGGTCATTTTGCTTCATTTACCTTGTCAGTAGCAGTGACTGCATGTCCTGCCTTACAGTTTCCTTGTCTCACAAAACTGCCTCCGTCAATGAATCCAGGAATCCTCAGCATCATCCAATGGTTCCTCCTGTAGCTCTGACCAACTGGCATAGAAATTCTCCATGCAGTTGCACACTGCTGGCTTGGAGGTAGTTCTGCATTTGTGTTCTGGGTGTTCAGCAAATTACTTCCCTCTCTTTGATCAGTTGCATTTCTGTTGAGAAACTTGATAGCTATTTATATCAAGAAATTCAGCAAACTCACAGTCCATTATACACAGTCTTCCTTTGTTACTGTGGCATTCACATACTGCAGTTTCACCATGGGATGGAGAAACCCAAGTCAGGCTCACAAGCTGACCAGTTCTTAAAAAATCATTGGGCTGTTCTCATAACCCTGGGTAACACTGTCCAAGTTAACTGAATTATTATTCCCCCCCCCCCCCCCCCCCCCGCTTAGGGTGTTCCTGTTCAAGGTAAGTAATTTTAGACTTTTCTTTTTACTTTTTCTTTTTTTAAAAAAAATGCAAAATCAGGCAGAAAAAGGTATACTTCAAATGCAGAACGGCAAACCCCACCTACTCATTCCTCAACTTGGTTTGGATTTACTACCATGGGTTGCATATCTTCCACATTTCTATTAATTGCCCTCAAATCTTGTATCACACTATAGTTCTTGCCATCCAATTTTTTACTGGCAAGATTGGGGTGCTGTATTTGGATTTCTATCCAATTAATAATCCAAAACCCGAAAAGTTATTTATTATTTCTTTATCCTCCTACAATCTCGTATCCTCAGAGGGCACTGCTTTACTCTGGCTGGGCTGACCCCCATCTATAACTTAACTTCTACTGGGTTGCATTTTTGGCTCTGCCAGGCATTCCTGATGCCTGTAATCCTGTGTATACCTGATTTAGGATTTACCTAACTTCTGGGGGTACAACATTGCTTTTCCCAGTTTGTGTTAAAGCCAGACTTAAAAGTTTCAGCCAATTGCCCTTGTTTGACACTTGGCTCCAATTTTATCTATGAATTTAATCTCTACGTTCAACTGCTCTAATACCTCATGCCCAAGATATGGTTTTGGAGAACCTGGCATGTCCAAGAATTTATATGTTCCTACTTGTTCTCCTAGCCTGTATTTAATTGGTCCCCCAAAAAGTAAATTTCTCTTGCCAGTAGCTCCTACAAATATTACAAAAATCATCTACGGGTAATAATTCTTGATGTAGCACAGACTAAGAGGCACCCATATCAGAAAATAAACTCACTCCCCCGCTTACCAGCTGCTTTCGGTCCAGTGGGGGCGGAACTCTCCCTGAGCCCCTCCAGGCTCCCTCTTACCTCTTCCCTGAGGGAATCTCTGGGTCCTCAAACCCTGTTCTAGTGCAGTAATAGTAACAGTTGATATTGTTTTTCCTAACTTCCTTCTTTCTCTGCTATCTCCGTTTCATAATCAATTTTTCCAGATCCCTCACCTCTCTTCTCGGTAAAGACATCCCTGTTACACCTTGCTCAACTTTGCCTTCCTCAGCCTGTGTTTTTTCCCAAACCCTTTTCACTTTCCAGACTTTCAACAATACAGAAATTACTAACGTTATATTTCAGTTTCACCTCCTCCCCTCTCCAGGCTTCCAGTGCTTACACTGGGATATCGCGTTTCCTTAGATCTCTGTAGATGACAGCTATTCTCACTTTCAGTGTCCCGTCCCATCCCCATTCGCAAGTTATAACCCTTTACAGCTGGGGCTCCGCTCTCTCTCACTCCGACTTGTTCTTACAAGCCGCGGTGGGGAGGGGGAGTAGCGCGGGGGCTGGGTTCTCGGGCCGACCCAAACTCTGATATCCCAAACTCACTGTTTTCCTTAATCTTTTTGCCAGTTTTTGTTTGCTTTTCCACATTTCCACTATTTGTACCCTCAATTACGTTTCCAAGTACCATTAACAACTGCACTTCCATATACCGTCAAGGCAGTTTCTCCCACTACCTTCAAAATCCACAAATCAAACAACACAGTTCTTCAGCTTCCACAAACACCCAGCACTTGGTCTCTCATCATTAGGATACTCAATTATAAAACTGGTCCCATTACTCCATTTATGTTCCTGGGTTCTTATTCAATATTCCCCCTGGCTCACCAGCTATGTTTCTCCAGTGAGCCAAAATACAACCCAGGGGGTCTTTACCGTATCACTTTAGACACCTCTTGTTCCATAATAGCCTCATAGGTAACACTTTTGAACAGTGAAGCAAGAAGCAGAGGCTCTGCTGGAATTTGGAGTGAAGGGGGGCTAAAGGGGGACAGTTAAATGTAGTTTGTAGAGGAATGATTTAGTTAGTCAGAATAACAAAGAATGGAGACAGTGGGTCTGGGAGAGCAGGAGGGATGCCGATAAGGAGTGAGACTTCCCTGACAACACCAGGCGAGGAGGGGATTAGAGGTTGTAAATACTAGAAGAGGAGTTGCATCTCCCTGATAAGATGGGCGATAACAAGAGGGGGTCTGCATGCTAAAGAACTATTGAATATGTATCTAAAGTCCGAGAAATCATTGACTATGTATTAGGTGTACCTATATCTGTGTCACAATTTTACAAGTCGGTGTGCAAGTTTGGTGGAGCTATCCCCCTTGCACCCGGCGTCTGCGCAACGCTGAATAAACATACCTGCTTTATAACCTAACTGGGTTATAGAGTCTGTTTTCCGCAAGTCACTTTCACATAAGCATTTAACAATCACAAAGACAGTGACAATAATCAGCACAATTTATCCTCAGATCCTTCCTCCCTCTGCCTCCCTCCAGGGCCCAGCTTTCCCTCTATATTCCTTTCCCACACTTGCATAATTGCCCACCTCCTTCTTCTCCAATAAACTACATATCAATGATGAACATCATTTCCTCCCATGAGTAGAAATTAGGCCCTAGAAATTGATCTAGTTGTTCAGCTACACTTACAGGATCCTCAATTAAAGAATTCGTTTCCTTTTTAAACTCCTAATTTTTCTGCTAGTAAAACAGCGGGCATTAGCATACCCTATTTCCCTTTGACCAAAGAAGACTTCCCTAAGTGGATAAAGTGAAGTATTAGTAAGGTTAGTGTTAGAGAAAGGAAAAATTCCGCAGGTCCCATTGCACCAATTCCCTCAGTAATCGAGAGTGCATTCTCTCTCCAGGACCCTGCATGGCATCAACAGCGCAGCCACTCTTCTTCTCTGGAGAGGCCACTGCCGCTTGCATTGCTTTAGAAATTGAAGGGGGAGTGGGGGGGGGGGGGGGGGGGGGGGGGGGGGGGGGGAGTTACCTAAGGGTACCTCACTCCAATTCTCGGATTCAATAGGAGCGTACTGCTGGCACTTCAAGTGCACAGGGTACCGCGCACGAACAGCTCCCTCCTGAAACTCACCCGAGTCTGCACCGACTCCCAAGGCAAGAATTAAATTCCCTTACCTTGGTCCGTGCACGAGGTTACCGGGTCTGCAGGGCTCAATACACCTGCCCCTTGGCTTTCACAGAGCCCGTCGTCTATGTAACAGTCTCGGTTTCTTACCGGCCGTCCCAAGGAGTCACTTCACCACCCAGACAGGACCACTGAAATCAGCGGGGTGCGCCTAGGGCACTGTCCAGGGCAGTAGGGGGACGCCCAAAGAGGCGATAATCATCCCAGACGAGTCCCCAAACTGTTGGAAATATCCAAATAATTTTTGTCAGGACGGTATCTTTAATAAAAGCAGATACTATGCGCGATTGCAGTGGCGGGCGTCCCGCAAACAGGAGTACCCTTAAGGACAGCTTTTTGTACCTTGTCTCCCCCTCCGCCTATCCCCCTCCCCTGTTTCCCCACTGACTGGGTACTCCAGGTTCACAATCTTATCAAAGTTCACATCTGTTAATTGGTGTCAGTCAGTAGCCGTGCTGTTGTTTCCAAGATGTCTCAGTTCTCTTCTTGTGGTATTGATATGGTGATTTTCTTCAAAGTCTTCGTTAAGAAGACAAAGAGCACCTTGGGGGATGACGCCAGGCCTTCCGATGTCTCCTCAGGCGCTTCCTCGGCCATGCCATGCCTTGTTCTCTGATTTGATCAACCCCGTGCAAGATATTCTCGCAATGTGTATGATAAAATATACATATACATACTTATGTACTAAGCATGCATTCCTAGGGAAGGTTCGTCTAGAGGATAAATGATGCAAACTATCAGAGACCCCTCCCCAATAAAGTAGAAAGACTCCCAAAAATAACTATGGCAGCGGAGACCATGAAATATTATAATTAAAAAATATTATCCTACTCTAATGCAGAAACATTTGATTCCCACAAGTTGGGGTTAGAAAGCTCTGAATAATTTGATTAGTAATATTCCTCTGAGTCTTGGATGACTCCATTGTGGCAGCAACCTCTGCTGAGTAGGGAAGGTGTAACTCAGGAGGCAGAAAAAGATTCACCTCCCTTGAAACCACTGGAACAAGCTGCCTAAGGAGGTTGTGGATGCACCATCTCTGGATGTATTCAAGGCCAGGCTGGATTTGGCTCTGAGCAGTCTAGTCTAGCGGTCAATGACCTTGCTCATGGCATGGGGGCTGAAACTAGATGATCCTTGAGATCCTTTTCAACCCAGGGCATGCCATGATTCTATGAAATCCATTGAGTGTGACAGGACAGATGCACAGTAATACTTTCCTTTCCTTTCTCGTGACCGGATACATATACTCAATCACTCCTAACTCTCCACTCTGTGCAAGAGGAGAACAACAATTAGAATCTTACAGATATGTGCTAGTACTTTTCATGGCATTTCCAAATTAGTTTAAGGCTGTGAGAGGTGCTTGATTTACATTTTTTTTATACCAAATAAAATACCAAAATAAAATCATTGTTTCTCCCTTTGCTGCATCAAAGAATGGAGCATTTGAATCTGTGTGCTTTTCTTTTATTGTCAGTGACCAAATCTCTCACTAGCTTCATGGTGAGCTGGACTGAATCTATTATCCTTCAGAGTTCATAATATTTTCCTTATATCTCTCTATTTTCTTATAGCACAAAGGAAAACAGTACTGACTACTGACTAACTCTTCTTCCCAATTCCTTACTTAGTTACACCTGAGCATGAATCTTGATTACTGAATAAGAAATGTATATAGGAACAAGTTCTGCCTTCTGGAAGGGCTTCTGTGTCATACAGTCCCAGAAAAAAAATCAGTCCGATTAGTACTGACCCTAACTCACACTTCTACAATATAATATATTTTATTACAAAACAAAACAAACCTGTGAAGATTCACTCTCTATTCTGACTCTGGTAGCCAAGTATTTCTTAAAGAGTAAAAACAAAGTAAGGTAGAGGAATAGCCACTCTTTAAGAAAGTTTTGTATCTGATTACTGTATACCATCTGTGTACTGATTACTAGGATAGTACAAAAAAAGAAAGATGTAGACTCTTGATAAGTCAGTAATAGCAAAAGAAAACAAAGAAAACACTGGGATTTATTTTGTGTTCCTGAAATGTTTAAAGAACCTCCTCTGATAAATGAAAAGGGAAAACTGACCTCAGATGTGAAGACTGAGGCACTTCGTGAGTTCTTTGACTCCATCTTCACTTCCAGCCAGGCTTCTCATGCCTCCCGTGACCCTAAACTTCTAAGTGGATGTCCAGTGAGCAAAATCCCTCCTAGTATAAGAGCTGAGCAAGTCCAAGACCATCTCATGGGATTGAATGTCCCCCTCTGCATGGCTCTTCTCCCTCTACTCAGCTTTTGTGAGGCCCCATCTGGAGTACTGCATCCAGGCCTGATGCCCCCAGAACAAGAAAGATGCAGAGCTCTTGGAACAGGTCCAGAGGAGGGGCACTAAGATGATCAGAGGGCTGGAGCACCTCTCCTACAAAGAAAGTTTGAGGGAACTGGGCTTGTTTAGCTTGGAGAAGACAAGGCTCCAGGGAGACCTGGAAGGGTGGCCTTCCAGTACTTGAAGGGAGCATGTAAAACAGGAGGGGAAACAGCTTTTTATGGGGGAATAGTGGTAGGACAAGGGGGAATGGTTTTAAACTGAGACAGGGGAGGTTAAGGTTAGATATTAGGAGGAAGATTTTCACTCAGAGGGTGGTGACACAGTGGAACAGGTTGCCCAAGGAGGTTGTGGATGCCCCATCCCTGGAGGCACTCAAGGCCAGGCTGGACGTGGCTCTGGGCAGCCTGGTTTAGTGGCTGGTGACCCTGCACATTACAGGGGCATTGAAACTAGATGATCCTTGAGATCCTTTTCAACCCAGGCCATTCTATGATTCTATGATTCTATAATTCTCTAATTCTATGATTCTATGATTCTATGATTCTATGATTCTATGATTCTATAATTCTGTGATTCTATGATTCTATGATTCTATGATTCTTTGATGAATGTGTACAAGTCTATGGAGCTAATTGACAGGCATACCAGATTTCTGAAGGAACTGGATGATATAGTTGCTGAGACACTCTCCATCATATTTGAAAAGTTGTAGCTGTCAGGTGAAGCCCTCTGTGATTGGAAGAAGTGAAACATCACTCTCATATTCAAGAAATGGAGAAAGTAAGACTCAGGAATTACAAGCCAGTAAGCCTCGTGTCTGTGCTTAGGAAGATGGCAAAGTGGGTCCTCCTGGAAGCAATGTTAAAGCACACGTGAGACATGGAGGTGATCCAAGACAGCCAACACAGCTTCACCAAGGGCAGATAGTGGCTCACCAGTCTGGTGGCCTTTTATTTTGGAGTGATGGTACTCCTAAACAAAGGAAGGGGAATTGATGTCATCTACCTGGACTTCTGCAATGCCTTCAATATGGTCCCACACCACATCCTTATCTCTAAATTGGAGAAAAGGCTGGACTGTTAGGTGGATAAAGAATTGGCTGGATGGTCATAGCTAGAGAGTTGGTGTCAGTGGTTCTAGGTCCAGATGGAGGCCAGTGATGGTTGGTGTCCTCCTGGCATCCACCTTGGTAAAAGTACTACTCAACATCTTTATTGATGACTTAGATAATGAGATTGAGTGAACCCTCAGCAAGTTTACTGAGTACACTAAGCAGTTTTATTTGATAATAAAAGGGGGGGACACCATCCAGAGGGATCTGGACATGCTTGAAAAGTGGGCACACAAGAATCTAATGAAGTTTAAGAAAGCCAAGTACAAGGTGCTGCATTTGGCTTAATGGAATCAGTATGGACTGGGAGAAGAGTGCATGACAACAGCACTATGGAGAAGAACTTGGGGGTACCAAAGGATGAAAATCTGGACTTGAGTATGCTCTTGCAGCCTGGAAGGCCAGCATAATCCTGGGCCACCTCAAAGGAGGGGTAGTCAGCAAGGAGAGGAAGATGATTATTTTTCTCTATTCTGCCCTTGAGAAGACCCATCTAGAGTACCATGTCCTAGCATAGGACCCTCAGCACAAGAAGGATGAAGAGCTGTTGGAGCAGGTTCAGAGGAAAGACATGAAGATGTTAAGGGAACAGAAGCACCTCTCTTATGAAAAGAGGTTGAAGAAGTGAGGCTTGTTAATCTTGGAGGAGGCTCTGGGGAGACCTTATTGCAACATTCCAATGCTTGAAGATAGCTTACAAGTAGGAGGACTGACTGACATGATCTGATAGAAACAGGACAGGAGGGAACAGCTTTAAATGAAAAGAGGGGAAATTTACATTAGGTACTAGGAAGAAATTTCTTACTCAGAGGGTAGTAAGGTGCTAGAACAGGTTGCATAGAAATGTAGATGCCACATCTATGGAGGCTAGGTTGAACAGGTCCTGGGCAGTCTGATCCAGAGGTTGACAAGACTGCCCATCGCAAGGTGGTTAGAATACATAATCATTTTTGTTCCTCTCAACCAAAGCCATTCTATGACTCTACAACTGGCTTATTGAAACTGGAGGTTTTGATTCACAGACTACAATAGAAGAAGATTCTGTTCCCCTTATCTTGAAAAACCTTCAGGTAAGATGTCACTTTTATTTTTTATTTGGACAGAGGCAAAAAAATATTTATTTCTCTAAGCACAGGCAGAAATCAAGGGTTGGAAGGGTAAGAGATTACAAGTTCACATGCTGGCTTCTAGTGAAGAGATTTAGAGCCACACTGGAGGGAGTAAAATGTATCACAACATTTTGAGATGACCTTTCCCCAAGACAGTGAACTTTAAACTTGACTTATTTGATCCAGAGCCTAAAGTCACCAATAGTTTGTTATCCCAGTCTGCCAGCAAGCATTCTCTGAGCTCTGAACTCTTAATATAATTGCACAGTGTTCTCAAAAAGGCAGATCAGCTGGACAGATAAATCTAGAAAGGAAATCTAGGGATCTGTCTCTCACTTGCACTGAAAAAAACTTATACACTTCCTGAGACACAACAGCCAGAAAGAAAATGGGCTTACTGATGATGTAAAAGTCCTAAAAAGTGGTGTGTAGGAGAAATATTTCTTGAGTGGAATAAAAAATCAGAATAAATTTCCAGATCTGTCAAATTTAAACCCTCACGATTTCAAGAATTCCACCATAAAATCTGTTGAATTCTTATATATTTTTCCTTAATCCTTCTCTTCCTTATCCCTTATCTGGAAAACTATTCCAGAATAAGAATATTTTATTGGTCAAAAATTCTTTTGAAACTTCCGGACAAAATGTATTTGGTGTTGGCTTATGTCTATTTGCCTATGTGCCAACATTGCCCCATATCATGAAATTATGATTGAGTTATATTCATATTAAAAACAAGACTAAATATGGAACATTCAAAAAACACAGAAATTTTCTAGAAAAAAAAAGCCTTCAATTTTTTATTTAATAATTGCTCACATACTTATA
>JAPSGF010000111.1:394811-431590 GCA_035772895.1 Perdix hodgsoniae | reverse complement strand
CCTTCCTTCCTTCCTTCCTTCCTTCCTTCCTTCCTTCCTTCCTTCCTGTCTGTCTGTATGGTTGTTTAAGTTTTTGTTTGTTTGCTGGGGTTTTGGGGGGGGCAGGGGGTGGAGGGGAATTGGTTGGTTTAGTTTGTTTTTTCTGTTTTTCTGTCTGCTTCCAAGTTACTTCTGTTTATGTCCATCTCAGAAATTTGTGTTCTTAATATAATCTTTAATGCAAATATGAAAAATATTTGCTACAGACACCTCTTCACTGATATTCTGATAGTTCACCCAACTAAGAAAATCTCATTATTTTTCAACAGTTCATCTACAAACTGATTAGTAGAGAAGAAGCTACTACTAGTAACAAACAATGAAGAGGCCATGGCAACATTCATGGAAACCTTGTCGTGTTTTATTTTTTCCAAGGAAAACCAGTCAATTATTTTCTGAACTTGCATAAATTTAAATAATTTTTTAAAATGATATAAATAATAATAATAATTAAATAAAAGTAAAATAATGACCATTGAAGCTGCAGAAAAATAAAATCATGGATTCTCACTACCACTGTTGCAGTATTTGTTTAGAAAGCCAAGATCATGTCCTCAATCTACTGTGTAGAACTGCATAACTTGACATGATGCCCTCCTATAAAGAGGGATTAAAAACACAAATGAAATTTTAGAATCCGTTTGAAAATCAATTTCACTTTATTTACCCTAATTTCAACAATACAATGAAACCAAATCTTCAGATAAAATAACGTGGATTGATAACTGCTATAACTAGGTGATATTATTCTATAGAATTCAAAACTATCTGCCAGGTACTTTCAACTCTCCTGAATATCACCAGATTTTACAAAAGATCATTCAGATCAATGCTTTAAACATATGCTATCAAAATAAGTTCAACTAGCTTACAAAATTTTTACTTTCAATAGCTATGATTTAAAATGATACCTTTAAAGTAGTGACCATGCTCTGTGCGACTTCCATCATTTGTAGTCGCACTATATTAACTACTTCTCAAGAATAAGGATTGCACTCTTGGAAAAATTAGGTAGTGAAAGTCAGTCTTACTGAGAAGACTAATGGTCATCACTTTATCTAAAAATAATAAAAATAGGTCACACAAATATATACTCTTCTTCTCTGGAGAAAAGCAGGAATTTTCAGAAGGAGGAGCATAACATCACAAGCAGCATGGATGTTCATATTTTGCATATTCAAAGGCAAAAAAAACCAATTTTCATAGAAAATATCCATAGAAAATATGTAGTCCTTCATAGACTTTGGAGAAATTGAATGTATGCAAGAACAGTTGGTGAATCAGATGCTAGGGGAGGAGAATCAGATGCTAGGGGAGGACTGCTTTGTCTTATCCACAAGGCAGCTCTTTCCACTTAAACACAACAACTTATGAACAGAATTATGTAATGTTGGAGGAAGCTCAAAAAAACCCCTAGATTTAGTATCAAAAAACATTAAATGTTGCCAAACTCTTTTAAAACAGCTAAAAGGAAAATTTTTGAGTTTACTATACATTAGAAATACTTTAAGGAAAGATATTTTTATTCTATAGGTCATCAAAAGTCCAAAAAGTAATGCTAAGTCCCAGTGCTACTGATTATCAAAAGAATGAAAGATTGTCTTTTAATGCAAATATAAATTACATATGTTTTCTGAGATATCAAAGGAACAAAAAGACACTGGAGGGTCACCTTAGATAGTCAACTTGTCTCCTATATTGTGATCTCCTCCATCGAGACAAAAAAAAAAGTGCTGTTCTTCTTGATGACAACCTTCTGAAGCAAAAAGAGGGCCTGTATATGTAAACCAGATCCAACACATAGGGAAGTCTTTTGTTTCCCTGGAGAATGGGTAAGAGACATTATTAGAAATCTCACAAGCCTAGTACAGCCGTCTGATTATCCATTTTGGTGTGTGTTGGCAGATTCACAGTTGTCAAATTCACAGAGGTCAGGCAATGTAAACAGACGTAGGCAGAGGCTTTAAACTTTAGGAAAAAGTGCTGATACCTTGTACAATTCTGAGATAACTATTTTGTTCCTACAGTCTCCTGATAACCATTATTGTGCTAGTATGTAGCTGTCAATTGAACTCTGCACACCTTTATGGCCATGTCTATTAGCACTAATGAGTCTGTTCTGTGTTATCATGGCTAGTTAAATTGGGCCATGTCAGTTATCTGCAATGAGGAACTATAAAAATGAACATCAGATAATTAAGGTAAAGTTTATGAATTACTGGAATGTCTTTAAAAGGAAAAAAAAAAATAATAATTACCAAAAAATGTATTTTAGATTTTTCTAAGTGCAGAATAGATAGAACATTATTTAAGCATAGTGAAATACAACCATCTGAAATCTCCTTTGAATTTCAGAATCACGTGCCTTGTGTGCATTTTATCCTTAACAAAGATCAGCTATCTGTTTGAGCTGTGTTCACCTGTCACTGATCTGGTAGGACTATATGTGAAGTCTGAAAAACGCTGAAAAATAGATCTTGGGGAATACCACTATTACTCACTTTTCAAATAGAAATGTGTTATTGTGAGAATTGAATGTTGCTTCTGCATCAGAACAAAATAAGAATTTTGTTAATTTCATGGTCTCTGTACCATTTGGGTTCTTTATTAGAACTAATAGTTCTTTTCAGGTGCCTTTTTACTTTATCAGGGGTTCTCTGATAAGTTTGCTATTGGTAATTCCCCCCCCCCCCCCCCCCCCTCCCCCACGGTGCTCTTTGTTTAACAAGGACTTCGGAGAAAATCACCATATCAATACGACAAGAAGAGCACTGAGACATCTTGGAGACAACAGGACGGCTACCGACTGATACCAGATAACACACGGATCAACAAATGTTAACTGTGATAAGATTGTGAACCTGGAGTACCCAGCCAATGGGGAAACGGGGCAGGGAGATGGGTAAAAGGGAAAAAGGGTATAAAAACTGTCATGTTGTGTCCATGTTGTGTCCAATGAAAATTATATTTTTAAAACTCTTTCCTCACTGTCAAATTTGCCCGAAAGGGGCCTAGAATTTCAAAGAGATATGATGGAAGGTGGACAATGAGGGTCATTGCAAAAATTGTCCTTCTTTAGGGAACAAAACTTGCCTCTTTTTGAGTTAAATGAGAGTCCTGCTATTGATTTGTGCGTGCCCTATTTATTTTCTGCTCCACTCATTTCTTTTTTCCACTATTGCTCAGATTACTGACTTCCTTCATTCCTTAACTTTATCCTCTCTTCCTGAAAAGTGTTGTCACTTTAAAATGGCTTAGCAAATCTACCTTATTTATTCTACAATGCCCTTGATTTTACATTCTAGTTGAAAAGTTCTCTATCACTGTAAACACCAGAAGATGAAATAGTTGCTTTAAACTTCTGAAAAAATAAGATCTCAATCCTATCAGTCCTACAACTGAAAGTGGGATGAATGGATGTCACAAAAGGAGAAAAAACACTGTCATCTAGGAAATGTAAGGGTTAATGAAAGGCAATACATGGCTTCATGGCAATAGTAACACTTTTCTGATCATACAAAACAGGGCATGAAGGTCAGCAGTATGCTAGGGTCGCAGGTAAATTGGAGAAGTATGAAAAGGCAACTGCAAATTGCACTATTTGTTACTAAAAGTCGTAAGGAGCAAGATTATCTGTTTTGTAATTTCCTTAAAGCAGTCCAATTTTTCTACAGAGGAAAGTAGCGGAGGAGGTGATTTCTTTCACTATTTCTGCTATTTTAATGTCCTTATCTGATTGAACTGTATCTCATTCTTTTCCTGTTCACAGTATGTTGCGCATTTATGTATCACAAGGCTTTTAACTTTTAATAACAACTATTATAAATATAATAAGTTGTTTTTTTGTTTTGTTTTGTTTTTTTATTTTGTAAGGCTAACAATTCCACTAAGATTCTAGGCGTGTCCTACCTGACACCTACAGGATACATGCCGCCCAGCTCAGCTCATCCTACTCACATCATCTGCCTCCTGGAGCAGCCCAGCCTGGCCTAGAGACACAGGGAGGGGGTAGTGCAGTGCAGACAAACAGCATGGCACCATGCTTACTTTGCAAGAGAATGGCGTCAGCTTCCAAAGATTACAATTTGAAAAGATATGAATTTGGAAAGGGCCTAGAGGTCCAACAGAAGAACAATCCTGGGATGGAATAAAGTATTCCGACAGTTTTAAAGGCTATAGATGCAAATATCTGTTCCTTGTATTTTATTTTATTTATTTTTAATTAGGGAGCCGACCTTGCTAGCTTATCTTGTTTTACAAGGACTTGTTTTGCAAGCAGGTGTTCCACTTGGGCTCTGCATCACGTGTTGGCCGCATGGATACAGCATGCAGGTGGAAAAAAACACTGCAGACTCTGGAGAGAGTAAAAGCAGGAGGAAGGTTGCAGTGGAGGAGAGAGGAAAGATGCACTCTGAAGCAGGTGTTATGTTGATATGCTGATATGTTTTGAATGCACTGCAAGCAGGCTCCTTCGTGGAGTTTCATCCATCTCTGAAAGGTCAGTAAGTAATATTGTGCTTGCTTAGAGAGATTTTGTTTTAGCTTACTAGCGCTCCTATTGCACTTGCTTAGGAAGTTTCTGCTTGCCATCTTCTGGGGCTATCCAAAATGGATACCTGTCTGTGTGCATATGCCAAATAAAACATAACTCTGTGCTGCTCTGACTGTGTAGTTTACTTGGCTCTGCTTCTGAGACATCCCATCTCTCAGATGCAAACATATCCTGAAACAATATTATAGGCAGAAACACATTGCAAAATGTGATGCACATCAAGAAATGCTTTGTAAAAACAAAATAGCAGAACTGAAAATAACCTGTCAACAAATTATTTTGAACCAATAAAAACTAAAAAGGAATCCATAATAAAACTTGATAATGTGGCAGCAAATCTGATTGCAAAAAAATCAGAACTATTTTCTGATGGTGAGTTTGTCTCACAAGATTGTAGCAAGCTGAACTGAAGAAATAGGAAAGTCTTTTGAAAAAGAATTTGGACAGTCAAACTGGTAATTTCAAATTTTATGCTTTGGCAGTAGGCAAAAATGCTCGTGTTGCATACATGGCTCAACTAATCATTTTTGTTGGAGGCATTCATAATGAATATAGTATCACTGAAGACGTCTCCTTTGGTGACATTGAAAAACAAATAATTCTCCTGATTTATGTGAAGCAGAAAAAAAAACAACAAAAAAACCCCAACCAAACAAACAAAAAAACACTAGAACAATTTTCTTTAACCTTTGTCAATACATCTGATACACACATACACACACATATATATCCACTGACAGAGCTCCAGTGACAGTTGGTAAAAAAAAAAGAGACTTATAAAATTAATAGAAGATGATGCAATTACATCTCGTATCTCATTTGATGAAACATCACTGCAATGTACATCATTTATGTGAAAAAGCTTTAAAAATGGATAATGTCATTCAAAACTTCATCAAAGCTAAGAATTTCATGAAGTTCAAGGGATTGAATCACTGCCAATTCTAGGAGTTCCTTAAAAGTGTGGATGCTGATTCTACTTCCTTCAGAAGAAGGAAGATGGCTAAGTTGGGGTATAACACTGAAAGGATTTTACAACGTCATATCAAATCCTTTGCACAATCAAAAGAAAAAATTGTGCCAGAATGAGAAGATTAAAAATGGTTCACAGATTTAGCATTTCCGTTGGATTTGACCACTCATATCAATGAGAGAGACATGTATCCCCAAGATGAAAAATCACCTTATTTGTGTTATGTCTCAGACAATAGTAGCATTTTGAACAATAACAAGCTGAAGTTATGGCAAGTAATTTCATGCATTTTGATATAGTGGCTAAACACAGTTCTGTGAACAGTGAAAAATAAGCAGTTGCACTTTCCATTTTGAGAAAGAAATATGAAAATAGGATTCAAGACTCCCAAAAATATCATAATTTTTATATATTTGTGATTCCATTTTCAATCAACATAAATACATTACTTGCAAATTTTCAAATGGAATACAGAGATGCAATCAGACACTCAACTCAAAGAAAAAAATTAGTCATGTCTCTTTACCATTCTTTCGTAAGCCCTATCGTACCAGAGAAAAATATCCCTCTTTTCACAGTCGCACCTTATTCGTGTCATCACTTCTTGACAGTACATACATTTGTGAGTAATTATTACCAAGGGTGAAACACAGGAAAAGTAATGCTTCATCAAAAATCTGATGAACACCTTGAGAACTGACTAGGAATAGCAACCACTGTCATCAAATAAGCTTGATGCATTAGTATTGAATGTATCAAAGTATATAAGTCATATTGATACTGTAACAATTAAACACACAAAGACTGTCTGAAAAACAATTCCAAAGAGGAAGGAAGGATTTTTGTAGAATTCTGAGACTGCTTGATACAAGAAGAAAATGCGTTAGGCAGATTCACATAATTTAACTTATTCATTATCTATCAATATATATCCATTATCTTAACACATTCATGATCTATAAAAGAGTTTAATCTCAAGACTGGCAAGTGGAATTTGTAACAGGAACACTACTGTGCAAATCAAAGAGTAATTCTGTTATCATGCTATATACTAAATGCCAGACACTTGTTTGCTCTACAAAATATGCATTAATTTATCAAACTACCCCCCAAAATAAACAAAACTGAAGAAAACCTACACATTTAAAATAGTTGGGATTTAACAAAGAAAAATTTTAAAATGTTCAAAAGTAGTGAATCAAATTTTTGTTTATTCAGAAACAAGCTCATTTCAGGTAAAAGCTATTAGATACTGCTAAGTAAATAAAATACAAATTGTAATGTATAGTTCAATGTTACAAATAAGAACTAGTTTTGAAAAGATAATTAGTGGCTTTCATGATGGCATAACTACACCAGTGGATGAGGAAAATGCTCGATGTCACAGAATCACAGAATTATCAAGGTTGGAAAAGACCTAGAAGATCATCTAGTCCAACCATTACCAATACTTCCCAGCTAAATCCTATTCCTCAACACAACCTCCAAACGTTTCTTGAACACTCCCATGGTCGGTGACTCCACCACCTCCCTGGGCAGTGCATTCCAGTGCCTGACCACCCTTTCCGAGAAGTAATATTTCCTAATGTCCAGCCTGAATCTCCCCTGGCGCAGCTTAAATCCATTGCCTCTAGTTCTATCACTAATTATACGAGAGAAGAGGCCGACCCCCAGCTCACCACAACCTCCCTTCAGGAAGTTATAGAGAGCTATAAGGTCTCCCCTGAGCCTCCTCTTCTCCAGGCTGAACAATCCCAGCTCCCTCAGCCGCTCCTCATAAGGCCTGTGCTCCAGACCCCTCACCAGCTTCGTAGCCGTCCTCTGAACACGTTCCAGGGCCTCAATGTCTTTCTTGCAGTGAATGAATCTATATGAATGTCATCTATATGACTGTCAGTAGAGGCTTTGACATAGTCCCCATAATATCCTTCTTTTCAAATTGAAAATGTGTGGATTTGAAAAGTGACTGGTGAACAAAGTTTGTGAGTCACACCTAGAGAACAGTGGTCAATGGCTCAATGTCTGGATAGAGATATTAACAAGTGGTGTTCCTCAGATATCAGTACGAACTGATAGAGCATGAGCAGAAATGCAACACCGCCCCTGTGAGGACAGGCTGAAAAAGCTGGGGCTGTTCAGACTGGAAAAGAGAAGGCTCTGAGACGGGATAGTAGCCTTTCAGTATCTAAAGGAGGGCTATAAAGAGGAAAAGGACAGACTTTTCAGCAAGGTTTGCTGCAATAAGAAAACTGTAAATGGTTTTAAAATATAAAAGGATAAATTCACATTGGATATAAAGGAGTTTTTTACTATGAAGGTGGTAAGGCACTGAAACAGATCACCCAGAGAATTGGTGGATGGATTACCCATCCTTGAAGACATTCAAGGTCAGGCTGGACCAGGCTCTGAGCAACCTGTTCATATTCATTTCAAGGTAGTTGGACTTGACTCAAAATATTCTATAATTTTACGATAATACTAAACTCAAGTTACCCATCAAAGATACTTATTTTGTGAATTTAATTTTGGTATGAACCAGTTAACACTGAGATAACAGAAGTTTACTGAAACATTTCTAGAGTTTAGGCACTTTGAAATATCGGTCACAATTCTTAAACATGTGTAAATTTAGGGTTCTATATCTATATTTAGAGTCAGAGATGTTATTTTTTTCTGATAATATCTTCATCTCCAGTTGCCATACACTTTCTCTCTCTCAGAAAAAAAAAAAAAGTGTTTAATTTATATATTCTTTATAAACATACACAGATGTTTTCATCTTTGCAGATACTAATAGGTAGCTGATTCCAAGGTACATGTACTTAATCGAAGTTATAACAGGATCATAACTTTCTCTGTTCTCTTAACAGCAATTCTGTAATAGTTTTATAGCACCTACCTGAATCAGTATGTGCACTTGAATTCACATCACACATTCTGTTTAGCTAACAAGCTTCTTTTTGCAGAACTTTAATTCAAAAACAATAAAAGTTGAAAGAAATTCTTTGTTTCACTTCAGTGGACACTCAAATATATAAGGAAAAAAAAAATCTCCTTCATGTTTTGCCTACTTTTTTGTAACTAACTTTTTTGACTACATAACTGTATTATAACACTAAAAAAAAATAATAATAATAATACCCACTGTACTGTCTGCACACTGTTTCAAAATGTAGCATTTATGATAAGTGAATTTTCACAGGATTGTTTTCATGGATGAGACCGATCAATTTCCTGAAATTATGAGCTACACTGTCATTACTGATGAATACAAATGTTCAGATAATAGATGCAAAATATATTATATTGCATAAACATCATATTTACATGCAATAAAAAATTAGTCTCACCATCTTGTTTGTATGATAAATTTACTAATAATTTAGAAGGACATTTAGAAGGCAAAACACATCCATCTGTTCCAATAACAACAAGTAAAGTGCTGTAAATTTCCCTTGAATTTATCAAATAATCTGCATATATCTTCAAAAAATATGGTGAACTCTAACCATAATTCACCTCTTACAGAAGGATTAAACTACTATAAATATATATAGTGTAAAGTATATATAGTATTAAACATTTTGAGAAATGCAACAAAAAATAAAAATTTGTATAGAATTCAAATTGAGAGTAGTGAGTGGATGGTAATCAAAGAAATAAAGCAAAAATTTAGATTTTGTTGAATCCTACCACTTATGAAGGTAGTCCAGTTCATTATTGTAGCTGTCTTTTGATATGGTCCTAAACTTCTACATTAGATTCAGTTTTTGCTGGCCTGCTTCTAGTCATAAGTCCAGAGAGAATTCCCCTTGGAATGTTACAGATTTTCCTGAATCAGCTTCTACAAAGAAATGTTCCTCACAAAAACTTCCTCACACAAGGGTACTCTGTAAGAAGAAAAAGATTAAATACAAGGCAAAATATCTCCTGGCTCACTTAAACATTGTCCTTGTCCTGTAAGTTTTAGCAAGCCACCTTAATTAGTGGTTGTAACACAGTGAAAAGCATGACAGTGACAGCAGAGCAGTAAGATCCCAGGCTGCAGTGAGTGAGAACTTGCTAAACAGAACAGTCATGGGCACAGAAATAAAGGAAAAAAAGCGACTTATCCTCAGCTATGCAGGGATCTCCAGATGAGATACCTTCCTGTTAACCTCCACTCACCAATCACCTCCACTGCCAACCCTTAAATGAGATCTGGGGAGGGGTAGAACCCGGCTCTACCCCTACTGGTCATTCATGTGCACTGCACGCACTTGAGCTCTCCTGGCTTGGCCCTGCATTACTATCGGGTGCTCAATCACTTTCAAGCCCTGACTTAGCATTTCCACCACAGTGGTCATGCCTATTCATGGCCAAAATCTCTAACACACTCGGATCTGAACATCATTTTAAAGGCAGACAACTCTCTCCCAGTTTTTAATAACTAAAAGCTTTTGCCAAGCCTTTGTATGATCTGCACTGCATGTCATTCTAGAAGCTAAGTTCCGCAACAACCTGAGAACAACAGAGTAATGTTAATCAAATCCAGACTAAAGAGTGTCTTTTTTTCTCTCTACCTCCCTTTTCCAAGACTCACAATCTGCACTTCAGGTATTGCTGTAAAGAATGTCAAAAGTTACGCTTTTAAAAAAAAAGCTATCTGCTCATGGGTATGGTTTTCTGCCATGTATTCATTATAAAAACAAGTAAATATATATATATATTTCTCAAAACAATATAAATATCTTTACTACATTGTTGGGATCCTTCAAGCTTTACTGCCGTACCAACATCATTAGCCTCTGATGTCATGGGCCAACATACCAACAAAAAATAAGAGACATTACTTACAGAGAAGCCCTCATACTTCCAACGTGTTCCAACGCAAAGCATTCTATGATCCTGTAGTATATTAATTAATTTTGGGGGTGTGTTTTCCTGTTAATGCTGAGGCCCTAAGAACTCAAAACATTATTTGGCTATCATCAGTTTATGTTGTATGTATAGATACACTGAATTTTTTGAAAATAAACTTGAAATAGAGTATGACAAGTAATACTGATTGCAAAACTACAAATGGTAGTATATCTCTGAAAATGCACTTAATTACTACAATAAAGAATTCTGGTATTATCACATATTTTACCATAATACAATAATTCAAATAACCATTTAGATGTTAACTGGACTGATAACTCTGCTTATTCTTTGTTAAGATGAAAACAAATGATTTACTGTGATTTTCAGTTTAATTCTTTAATACTTTGGGACATTGTCTGATTTGATTGACTGTTACTTTTATTATCTGAAAAATTCATTCTAGATAAAAGTGGCGTTCAAATTATGAAAAGAATTGTATTTGTTAGCATTTGAATTAAATTTAATAATGGTGTTTTACTGTAGGTCAGAGAGTTTAATAGCCATCAATGAAGTCTTACATTCGTGTGACCTATCATTGACACTGATAATGACAAAATCTTCTTTCTGAAAGAAAAGGTTTATCACAACAGTCAGTTGTGGTAAAATAACAATAACTTTGGTGAGATTACTCTGTTATCTACATTATTCATGGTTTTTCCGTGAATAATATAAAATAAAAATATAAAACAACATAAAGAAATACTGTTGATAGCATGATACCCATTTCTCATGCAGAATTAAAAAGTGTTTAAAGGAGCAAGCAGACTGGGTAGTGCAGTATGATAGGTCTGCACATTCTAGTTTTGTAAATTCTTCAGCAATGTTTCTGAAGATTTTAGTATCATGTTTATTTGTGTTTTTTTTTTCTTCACAGCTGCTGTTCAAAATGTGCTAGAAATGCAGATTTGGTAAAATTCATTCAAGTGATTAATCTAGTCAGTGGAAAGATATATCTGTTGCTACATTTGCACACACAGTCCTGTAAATAAATTAAGTACGATAATTTTAGCTGCAGCACCAGAACTTAATACAACGAGCTCATGGACACCATGACAGAGAAATGAAGTGAGATGCTGAAGTTTTGCAGCATTAAACAGGAAGGAATAAGGTAATTGTAAAAGATTCTAAGAAGGATAAGAGTGGACAGACTTGGGAAATAATCCTGTGCTTTTTTCAGTGTGTACTGAAGAGATTCCAACATTTGCAGATCTTCTGTAATGGGTAACTTGTAATTACAACTAAACTATTATACCCCAGACAAAATTCAGATAAATTCTTCAAAATTGCAGATTTGATTTGGCAAAAACTTTCTTTTTTACAGAGAAAATTATACATTCAAATTGTATAGGTAGATGTAACAATTTGAGGTTACATTCATGCTATACTATTCCCCCGTTACACTTAATTTACCAGTAAAATAACAAATTATTTTTCATTTGACCCCTTGTATGGGAACTGCTGAGTCACAGCCTGAACCTCTAAATGATCACCTGAGGCAAGCAATGTATCAGCCCTGGGAGCACAGGTGAAGGCAATTCCCCTGTGCTGCTGGAAGGGGTGGAGCCTGGTTGCACCTTTCCTAGACCCATTTAAGAGCTGACTACCGGTGAGGAATAATCTTTTCTGTGGCTCTCCTCTTCTGGAGTTTCATAGTGAGCCTGGGATATAGGTAAATATTCTATCTATTCCGTTTTGGTATAATGACTGTATAACCAAACTCTGGTATATTTCATAGCTATAACATCTGTACTGATTGTACACCCCTGGGTGGTCAGGTTACTTTATGAAAATTGAACCACAGTCTTTTTTGCTGTATCTATTGTCTTTTTGAATTGACAACCCAAACTAATCCATGATTATACTGTTTCCATCATCAATCTGTTCTTATTCATAATTTATGAAGCAGACAGATAGAATTTAATAGGGATTTTCTTTTTTGTTGATTGTTATTCCTTTTTTTCCTCTAAGCTTTACTGATCCTGTAGATTTGAGTACAATGTTGTATTTGACTGGTAAGCTGAATAAACAGTCTTGTAGTCAGATGAAGAACAACACTTATTAACATTAGTTTGTCACATTCAAGAAATGATCTTTCTAACCTAATACTAGAAAGTTTTCCTTCTATTTTAACAGTAAACATGATACATTTTAAACCTTAAGGTAGATTCAGTCACTCAGACTTACAGGTTATGATATGAATGTGCTTTTGGTGACTATAATTCTGCTTTGGTGGATGTCCATTTGTTTTTTAATTTACTTTACCTTTTTTTTTCCCAGCTTGTGCTCTCGATGTTTGGCTTGCTGGAAACTTCCTACTTTCTTTTTTTTTTGTTTCTTCTTTTTTTTTTTTTAGTTAATAATTATCATTTCATGAGAGTTCTATTTTGTTTCCAACTCTCTCCCTCATCCCACTGCAGGAAGGAGGAAGCAAACAGCTCAGTGGTGATGAGCTGCTTGCCTTTTGGGTTAAGCCACTATAATGTTCTGTTTCTGTTTTTGTTCCTACCTAATAAGTAGTGAGAAGGAAAGGTACCTAGCAGTATTTAAGTTGTATGGCAGGTAATAGTTTAAAAAAATCCTTCTCTTCTCCTTTTCCCCCTATTATTCAACCGTCTGTTACTTCATTGCTGCTGGAAAATCCAAAATATTCCAATTATCTGCCATCTCTTAAAATAGATGGTAGAGGTAAAAATTTATGTAAGCTTATTACTGATCTGTAAGCTTAAAAGAGGAGGGGAAAAGAAAATAAAGAAGGCAGTGAAATTTCTGGTCATATCATGGATTGATTATTGAGATTAATGGGTTGTAATTATGCAGATTTCAACCCATTATCATGAATTAATATTACAAATATATGTTATTATCATTCTGGTTTGAATAAAGCAAATTAAAACTTGAATTAACTTTAAACAGTGAATTAACTTGAAAGCAGGATCTACTTTAACTTGGAGAATTATATATGGGAGGAAGGAAATGGTAACCAAAGCAGTATAAATTCATTCTTGTGAAAAAGGTAGTATTTACACGCTACTTCCCTATCTAAAAATGATTATTATTTTTTTTAACAGTGCAGAACTTAAGGTAACTCTTGCATTGCTATTTGTTGACTGCACTTCCACTAAAAGCAAGAAACTTGGATAAGTAACCAAGGAATTTCTTCAGCCAAAAGTGATGTTTGTGTAACACCTGAATCTGCTGTCTTCCACTACAAACCATCTACAGGTTCACAAAATTTGCATAGCCGTCAGGCACAATTTAAAGATTTGTAGTATTGCATGGTGCTGATCGAAAATCCCCAAGCTCATTTTCATATACAGCTTAATAAAACCATAATCAAATGCTGAACTGTTATGGTGCATGGTTGATTATTTAGATTTGGCATTTGATTTGTAAAATCTTCATAAGCATGTGGCTTGTCACTCTTAGTTTTATTAAAATGAATAGAATTATACATGTGTGTAATGCTGGACAGAAGTTTACTTATTTGCAGAACTGAGAAAATCAATCTCGGGATAGCCAGAACTTCACATCCTCAAAGAAATGAATCCTTATGCAGATTTACATAGAGCTTGTCCCTGGAGATACTGTGTCATTCTCTCTGGTTGTACAAGTTCTCTATTTACCTAAATTACTCTTAATAGAATTAACCCAAATCAATTCCTCTACTAACATCAGTCTTAAATGTACATAATAAAGAGAATCACTATCAAATCTATGTAAATAAGATGCATAAGTCAAAATATCTTGTATATATTCATTCTAATCCTTCTATCAGAAATCCATCTATGAGAAATTCTAATGACTCACTGAGTCATTACAATACCTGAGCTTTTCAGTATTTCTGTCTTAGACTTTACTGATCCCGGAAGAGCCTTTCTAGCATTCTTAGATAAATAACTTATTTTTGCTGCCATTAAGCACTAAGCTTGAATTGTCTTGGATAGCAAGTTTCACTGCATGTTTCTGAAGATTCAGGGGTGGATGAAAGATCTGCCCCACTTTCCTCAGACAGGAGTGGCCCTGAAGACAGAATCTCAGTCTCTGCAGGGGTGGACAAGGAGACTCAATGAAACAGCGGGACCAAAATGAAAGGCCTAGAGATGGCAGATCCAGTTCCCTGAAAATGCTACAGACAACATGGGCCTCTCCACTTAGGATCCAAATTATGGGCACTTATGATTGGGTCAGACCCCAAATTGGAATGAAAATAACCTGCTCCCTCCCCTGAGAACCTAGAACCAGGTACCCATAGAATAGAATGGCCTTGGAAGGTGCAAGCCTAAGTGTTGACCCAGGATAGGAATATGGGCTGTATCTTGTGCTGGAGGGCAGACCTTCCCCTCCTGGTACCCTTGAAACATCTCTACTAATCTTTGTGAGTCTTTGAGTCTCTTGGATCACTGGAAGGAGCCAAATGCCTTTGAAGTATTCCAGTGTCAAGCATGATACCCTGTGATGGCCTATGTTGGACTGTTGGAACATGAGATGGATGTGCATTAAATAACTGCATGCCTTCAGTAACACCACCAAGAACTGGCTCATGACAGAACATGAGCTTCAACCACAAGCCAACCATCAGTCATCTTAGGTTTTGTCAATCTGCATCATGATAAGCAATTTGTCTAAATGTTGTGTTATGTTGGGTCCCTGTATTAGGGAGTGATAACCCTCCAGCTGACTCAATTATTGGTTCACACTGTGAAGAGGTGGAGTGTATGGGAACTGCTGAGTTACAGCCTGAACAGCTGACTGAGCCCATGGGGAAAGGACCCAGTCAGTCCTGGGAGCACAGGTGAAAGTAATTGACCTGTGTGACTAGAAGGGATGGAGCTTAGCTCCACCTCTCTTAAACCTCATTTAAGGGCTGACTGCCACTGTGGAAGGATTTTTTTTCTGGACATTCTTGGTGAAACTTTCCCTAGTAAACTTTGGATCTTCAGATTCAGGTAAACAATCTTTTCCCTTTTCTTTATAGCACAGAGAACTGTTTTGGTAGTTCTTTCATCATCATACCTTTGTTATAATATCCTTCCCATCATGTTTTTCTGTCCAATTGTTACACATGCTCTGATTTCCCATTTAGAAAATATTTAGAATTGGCTATGCTTATTTAAAATTTTTGTTTAAATTCTGATTTTGTTTTTTTTCTAAGTATTGAAGCTATTTCTAATTTAATTGGCCTGTCGCATTTGAATTGAGATAAGATCTGTGTTATATTTCCATTATACATGTAAGAGTCACTTGAAATTCTAGATCTGCAAACATCAGCAGCATTTAAAGGATTAAGTCATTATCTGGGTGGGCCGTCATTTGAACTTAGATTTTAATGGATACTTCAGAACTTAAAAATCTGCTCTGTACATCCATGTTCGCTGATGCATATGAAGGATATAATTATCAGGGAGATAAATAGCAACGGCAAGATCCCAAGTTCTGTCATTAGCTTAAAAGGCATTTTTAAAATGAAAGCAAAGGTTAAAAATACTGACCAAGTCACTTCTGCTTAGGGTTATGAAAGTCTTGCTGAGCAGATTGCTAGATTGACTATGTGAGCTTAACCTCATTTCACAGAGGCAAAATAAGGCTTGGGATTGCTGACCAATTCACTTGCGGTTTTCCTTTCCTGTACATTACTAAAATATCTTTTTCACTAATTGTTCAGCTTCTGAACTGTGGCAGTATGTACTAGAGCATTTAAGGTAATAAGGCATCAGTTTTAGTTTATCTTAAATGCAGGTATGCTAAGCACAATGATTTTTTTTTTTCTTTTTGAATGCCTCTTTGAACAATCCAGTCAGACTGAAGAAATAAACAATCCTAGACCCAGTATTTATGAGCTGATTGTGGTGCTACATCTTCTAAACCACGGTATCTCCTGCCATAATTACTGGTCTTTTTTATTCCAGTTTTTTTTTGTTCAGCCCATCTGGCACGATTTGGACTTGGTGTGGTGTACAAATGATTTAGGTTTCAGATCCACAGTCATTTCATGAGAGCTTAAAGACCTGTATATGGTTCATAATTGGTCTTTGTAACCTGTGCTGTGTAACACAATAATGCTGTCACAGTGTAATAGTACCAGCATCTAATATTTTTTTCAATTGTTTGGTAATGTTCAAATAGAGACTTGCAGTATTACTGTGATTGGTGAAGCCAGTATTAGTATTTAGCTGAGGATTATTAGAGGTTTTATTTCACTTTTTTCTAGGCTCTTTTCCAGCTTGACCCTACCTATTTTTTCTCCTTTCCTGTTTAATAAAATTGTTTTTTGTTGCTTTTTGTTTGTTTTTTGTTTTTTTTTTAAGAGCTGGAGTTTCTACTAGGTGAACCTGGGCTTTCAGTGTTTTAAAGACAACTTTTTGGTGCTTTTAAAAAACTTTTATTTAACTTGAATCTGGATTTTGTTTACATTTTTCTATGTGATCACCATGTCATTTTTATAGTCCCTCTTCTACTGAACATGAAAGCCTAGGTCGATTTCATAATTTTGGTTTTTACAATATGTTCAGTAGCTGACTTTCTCTTTGAGAGGGCTTTTTAGTTTTCAATGAGACAGAGAACACAGCATATAGAGTTATGAAGAAACTTAGATGTAATTACCTTCAAATACGTAGTGCATATCAAACAGACAAACTCTTTAGGGAAACTTAATTAGGACACTTGTATAGCTTAACACACTTCTATTATGATTTAATCAAAGCTATCTGATTGAAAAGGAGCTGCTGGGCTCTCCTCGTGGGGGCCATCCCTGCTACATGCCACTACCAAAACCTTTTCACGTGCTTTTCTAACTACAGGCATTTTAAACACAATTTTTTTAGTTCTTGGTATTAGTCAGAAACCATAGGAAATTCTGATGCCTAATCTGAATATCATAGGTGGGTTGTCTATGACAACCGAAGTGTTCTTGAAGATAAGGAACAGAAAAAATGCTTAAAGAATGAGTATGTATCATAGCCTCTTGAAAAGGAAGTGCATTAGCGCAGTCATAAAAAGAGTATGCTGCAGTAAGACAATGTGTAGTGAGTTTAGTACATTAGTATTCCACTTACAAAATATTTCTTTTTAAGATATCTTTCTTTATTGTTAGTCTTAGGGATGTGTGCCAGCTTTTTGTTAGTGAATGTTAATGATGAAAAGCCACTAGGAATGTAGGAATTACATTTTTTTGTTTTGAATTGGTGCACTACATGGTTTTGTAATTGGAAACTTATACAACATTGATACAAAGGCAGAGCTACATAGTTTAAACTGATATCAGAACCCATAACTTTTACCAGTTGTTGCCTGAAAAATAAATAACTGCAAAATCAAATTTTTCTCAACAGCTGCAGTGACATCTTCATAACTACTTAAATACAAAGCAAAAAGAAAAAAATGTCAGTGTAATTAAAGATTTATGCAGTGCCAGTGACTCCTCAGGGACCATTTAAATGACGGAGTAGATAACAAAAGCATGTTTGTTTTTTTTTCTCAGGAGCAGACATTTCAATTAATATAATCAATAAAAACTAGTAATTGCACAAGAAGTTCACCAGCAGATGTGCGCTGTTTATCAATACTCTACTGGGGGATAAAACCAGGCCCCTTAGAGATGAGCCCAGGTGCGTGGTAATGGGAGTAGGTGTGAAGTGAGGGACTCAGATGAAGTGCAGCTACACCAATGCATGCAGTATGGGTGACAAACAAGAAGAGTTGGAAGCCATTGTGTGGCAAGCCAGCTATGACCTAGTTGCCATTACAGAAACGTGGTGGGACTGCTCCCATGACTGGAGTGCTGCAATGGATGACTACAAACTCTTCAGTAAGGATAGGCAATGAAGGAGGGGTGGCAGTGTGGCTCTCTATATTCGACAGTGATTTGGTGTTACTGAGCTTGTGGATGGGGATGATAAGGTTGAATGCCTATGGGTAAAGATCAGGGGAAGGACTGACAAAGCAGACAGCCTGGTGGGCATCTGTTATAGACTGCCAAACCAGAATGAAAAGAGATGAGGTGTTCTACAAGGAGCTGGCAGAAGCTGGGTGATAGCCAGTCGTCATCATGGGAGACTTCCAGTTCCCTGACATATGCTGGGAATACAACATAGCACAAAAGAAGCAGTCTAGGAGGTTTCTGGAGTGTATGGAGGATAGCTTCCTCATGCAGCTGCTAAGAGAGCCTATGAGAGGAGTTGCCCCTGTACACAAACAAAGAAGATCTGGTGGGAAATATGAAGGTTGGGGGCCATCTTGGACAGAGTGACCATGAAGTGGTAGAGTTCGTGGTGGAGCCAGGAGGGGAACAGCGAAACCGCTACCTTGGACTTCTGGAGGGCAGACTTGGAATTGCTTAGAAGACTAGTAGCGGGAGTCCCCTGGGATTGAGTCTTAGCAAATAAAGGGGTCCAAGATGGCTGGTTGCTCGTCAAGAAGGAAGTCCAAGTCCTAAAGGTGCAGGTTGTCCCCCTGAGCTGCAAAATGAGCCGGTGGGAAAGAAGACTGGTGTGGATGAGGCTCCAGGAGAAAGAGAATCTTCCTCCTGTGGAAGAAGGGATGAGCAACTCAGAAAGAGTGCAGAGAAAAATCAGAAAGACAAAAGTGCAGTGTGAACTCAACCTGTCTGCTGGGGTAAAAAGGAACAGAAACAAAACACTCTTTTACAGATACATCAACAGCAAGAGGAGGACAAGGAGAATCTCCTTTTCTTTTTACTTTTTTTTTTTTTAACTGTATAAGGCTGGGAATAACCTTTGAGGATAAGGAAAAGGCAAAGGTTCTGAATGCACTCTTTATGTCTGTCTTTAAAAGTCAGACCAGTTATCTTCAGCGTACTCCACAATATGACCTTGTAGTCTTGGCTGGGGAGCATACTTAACCCCCCATACTCCTCTGGCCTGTCACAAGTCCATGGGACTGGATAAGATTCACCTGGGAGTACTGAGGGAAGTGGCAGAAGTGATAGCTGAGTTGCTTTCCATCATCTATCAGCATTCTTTATTGACTGGTCAGAATAATTGATGATAGGTGGATGATTAGACTGGGTGATGCTGTGGGTCTTTTCCAACCTTGGGGGTCCTGGGATTCTTTCCAGAAATGGCAAGCAGAAGTCATCTGGATCCAGTTTTAACTAAATGGCATAGAAATTCATGCATGTCCTAATCACATGTTCCAGCTCTTTGGGGGGGAAGGGAAAGAAATTCAAAATACATGGTCTTCTGAGGTACCTTCTAATCCTTGATATTCTGTGTAAACAGAAAAATGTAAAAAGAGTGTGATAAAATGAGCTAACAAGATTACTGTTTCGGTCAAGCCAGTTGTGTTGTGAACTACTTGGTCACTTTTGGCATATATTTATCTTAATAAGCTGGAATTCACTACAATTTATTTAAAACCCCACATTACATAGATGAAAGGATACAAAAAGTGATATCTATTTCAGCCACTTAACATGAAAACTTCAAGTTCAGATTTACATTTGAGTCTTTGCTACTTTTGCAGATTGTGGAAATCACTTTGTCTAGAGTTTTATTGAAATAATAGTAGAGGAAATAATATACATGAGATTATAGTCTTTATTTTGTAACTGGTGCTGCACAATACAACATCTTAGCATCTTAGTGTCTCTTTCAAAAGCATACAAAGGCCCATTTCAAGTTATCCAGAGCACTAAGAGGAAGAAGATGAGAGAAATCTCTGCCTGACATGGGTGCAGGCCTAATTATCAAACCTGTGTCATTACAGCCAAAAGCTAACCGTACAGAAAGATTATTCAGCTCCCTTTCACAATTTACTTTCTTCCTGCTTTTGTACATCTCAGTACTGCATGCAATTTCTGTTGCCATTGGTATGCTAATTTACTAATTAAGCTTGAAAGGCAAGGTATGTACACCCATTTGTCATCTGCATGAACTAGCTGTAGCAAAAACAAAACTTCTCTGAAGGGCTAAAAACATTTGTTATAAATGGATATTGAACTAATTCCAGCATTTCATGATAGAGATGGCAGTAATCTTTTGAGAAAAATCACCTGATATATACACCACAAGCTTGCCGTCCTCTTCCTCAAAGATGCTTCAAGATCCTTCCTGTATGAACTCATCCAGCACACACCATCTGCTACATTCTTTCACAAAATTCCCTTA
Organism: Perdix hodgsoniae; assembly: GCA_035772895.1. Classification (NCBI taxonomy): domain Eukaryota; kingdom Metazoa; phylum Chordata; class Aves; order Galliformes; family Phasianidae; genus Perdix; species Perdix hodgsoniae. The sequence continues at coordinate 410,997 of JAPSGF010000111.1, read as the reverse complement.
TTTTCCTCTTTACTTTTTTTTTAAGAAAACATCCATCATCCCTCCTATCTCACCTATCACGTGACCAAAAACAGGGGTTAGGTTTGCATGTAACATGATAATGTAAGGAAACAGATATTCAGAGAAATAATTGAACAGTAAGGTGAAACTTGCAATCTTTTTGTGTTTTTCAATTTGAATACAGAGGCAGACTAGCCCTGCATTAGAGCAGTGGTCCCTTAACACTTATCTTTGAATGTTTCCTTATATCTTATTCTAGCTAAGTAGCTGGTAATGCAATGGGAATAACGCACACATACTTCCTTTTTAACAGTCATGAAAGAAAAAAACCCACCATTTTTCCTACAAAAAACTCAACTTCTCCTACCCCAAATATCCACCTCTAGCAGTGGCTTAACAGTAACCAGCCAATCTGTAATGAGTCTAGGCATTGCCCCTGAATCCTACTTGTTCCTGTTTCTAAGGTTGTGCTCAGTTTGTGGGTGTAATTAGCACTAATAAAGCCACCTAATCTGTCAGGCACTGACTTCCAAAATGCTGTTACATTCTTGACATTCTTAACCTTCTCTAAATGTGAAATGCAACAAACAAATGCTGATGCCATGAATAGAAATGGAATAGAGAAAAGTTAAAGAAAAATAAATTAATAAATTAGGCACACTAACTTTGTTCAGGCTAGTACAGGAACTTTCCATCTGCATACACTTTTAGCCTAAAGGTATCTATCTGTAAAGTTGAGTGGAGCAAATGAGCATGCAGGTTGATTGGAACTATGATTATTGGAAATAAGTACAAATTACTATATTGTCAAACTGCTTAATGCTATATTAAAATTTAGGTCACTGAACTTTCAGCCTCTAAAGGCACCTATCAAGAAATGCTGTATAGCATCACTGGCACTAGATCAGGCTTTCTAGGGCAGTGGTAATGGCAACAAGCTTGCCATAGTTCAAGAAGTGTTTGGATGAAATTCTCAGACACAGAGCTTGGTTTTTATATATTTTTTTTCCATTGATCCTGTGTGCAACCAGAATTGTAATCAATGATGTGCTCAGTGTATTCTGTGACTATTGGCTTGCACACAATTGTTGTGTTGTTTTTTCTGAGCTATAATTGCAAACAAGCTCTGTCAAAGCCTCAAATTAGTAATATTCATTTTTGCTGCAAGCATGCATAAAAAAATTGATCACCCACATTAATGTTTAAAAACATTTACTATAGATGCAAAGCTCAATTTCTTATGCTACCCAGGTGACATCTTACAAGTATGTTTATATGCAAAGTTAAAGCAGTAAGCTCATGAGCTAATCAAATTTCCTTAATTTTCATGTTTTGGTGATCTAACTAATAAATATACACAATCAAAAAGTAATTGCTACACTCCTGGTTCTGAATTAGCAAGTGGAAATCAAACTAATTTGGATTTTGAGCAGGATTTATGCAGCAAATACTCCAGATTTTTCTTATTGTACAAGTGACAAATGCAACAGTCCAACTCTGCAGTCACTTGATCGGTAACTCTGGAACTTCGTTTTCAGTCTTCATTTATACTTTTTGAACTTTTAATTTTTTCCTCCATTTTTAACCTAGTACACAATCACTACAAATAAAAAATAAAGAAAATGAAAGAGGAAAAAACAGGAGAGAAAAAAAATGGAAAAAGCAGAGGAAAAGAATGAAAGAATACCACTGTTTTGTTGGGACAATAGCATTCAGAGATTTCTTCGCCATTGCAAAGACCATATGTGAGACTTCTCCATTACAACTATTTTGACTACGGTAACAGTGTTTTACAAGTGATGTGGTCAGAATAAGGTAATGCGAGCTACATAGTTGAGGGAAAAACGCCTTTTGGAAATAATTGAATTAAGGCTACTCTGAAAAAAAGAAAAAGTAGCCTACCTAAAGGAACAGTTCAAGTTAAATAATCTCTTTTGAATGGCACTTAGGATTGTTTTCAGAACCCACTTCTTACTTAACCATCAATACCCTATTAATAGGAATTTGTGGTTTAGTGTCGCTTTCAGGCTCTTCATTATTATTCAAATAACATCAAAATGTTCAGAATATGCATTTTAAGCAAAGTGCATTATATGTCTTGTTAGAGAGAGGAGAAATTAAAACATTTGTAAATTATTTTCATTTTCTTCATGTTGCATTCCTATACTTCAGATGGGGCTTTGGCTATGCTGCTCCTATTTTTTCCATCAATATCCTACAAGAAAAAAAAAAAAACATGAGCCTAAAACACTGGGAAAGCATGAGTTCATTTGAAGTCCACAAATAAAACAATGATTCGATTCTTGCATTGATGAGTGCCATTCCTCGGGGATCAGCGCTGAAAGAGACAGGCTGAGTTGAGGCTCTTCAGCTTGGAGAAAAGTAGGCTCCTGGAAACCCTTATAGTGGCCTTTCAGAGTACCTGAAGGGAGCCTGCACCTGCAAGGGGAAAAGCTGGGGAGGGATTTTTTTTTTTTATAAGAGCATGTAGTGACAAGTTGAGGGGAAATGGCTTGAAACTGGAAGAGGGTAGATTAGACTAGATGTTAGGGGGTGAACCAGATATTAGTGAGGGTGCTGAGACTGTGGAACAGGTTCCATATAGAAGTTGTGGATGCTTCCTCCCTGGAGATATTCTAGTCCAGGCTAGATGGGGCTTTGAGCCATGTGGTCTGGTGGGAGGTGTCTCTGCCTATAGCAGAGAGGTTGGAACTAGCTGCTTTTAAAGATCCCTTCCAACCCAAACCATTCTATGATTTGTCTGCCAGATTACACTCCAGCTCAATATTCAGATTACTCAATGGGTAGAATGACTCAGAAAAGTACTGAATCTCTAATCCTTTCTGAAGAGGTAATTCTGAACATAGAAGGCATTTTCCTTTCTGAGACACACATTTCATCATTTCTTGTCCAAAATGATTATTTTAAAGGTTCAATTTCAGGTCTCAATTGTTTACAAGCCCTAAGGAATAATCAAATAAAAACTAAAGTTAACTTATATCTAAGCATTAAAAACTCATGCTTAAAATTCAATCTGAAAAACTATGGAACTGTGTGAGCCAACTGGGATGACTGAATATTCCAATATTATCTTGCATTCATAGTTTTAGAAGATGAATTAAACTATTTTGCTTTGTGTAATTAATGAATATACAAATATTATAATTAAAAAAACATACTCAAAAGTTAGGGTAAACAGGTTATAACACCAAAGAAGAACAAATGAAAAGCTTACCATTGTCCTGGGCTTACTGAGAAGACTCCAAGAGGAATGATTTCCAAAAGAGAACCTTCCCCAGCAGTACTCAGTTCTTAAATGAGGTCTAGGAGAGGTGGAGCCAGGTTCCACCCCTTCCGGTAGCAGAGGGGAATTGCCTTCACCTGTTCCCCCAGGACTGACTCATTGCTTGCCTCAGGTGGTCCATCAGAGGTTCAGATCATGATTTAGCAGTTCCCAGACATTCTTGTGAAATGAAATTAGAACAGAATCAAATGCAGTAATATCTAGTTTAACATTAAAAAGTTTAACCAGTTTTTTTATGACTATTTATTCTATCCCCTTATAAGTGTAATCCAACACATCAATAACTTTGCATAGAATAATCTCTTTCAGTCTCCTTGAAGCCTCTGCATTCCCCATCTCATCTTCAGAATGCCCTGCACAGTAGCTCCAGAGAAAATTTGTTTCAGTTTATTCCTATAAATAGATTACTTAAGAAAAAAATATTCTCCATTTAACAACCATTGTTGAACTATTTAACTATATAATATTTCCTTCCTTAACTAATCTTCAAACTAGAACTATAAAGAAAAAGGAGAATGCAAAAAAAAAATCCTGACCTTGATATATCCTAACATAGGATATACTTGGTATGCTAAAGCAGATAATCAAATCCACCCAGAATCTGCTCAGTTTTGAATTACATAAAGATTGCAAACTCCAAAAAAAAGACAAAAGTAGTGTTATATTTTTAATATTTGAGGGCACTGAAATTTATTTTGACATTCATATTTTAATGAATATGTTGTAGTTAAGTTTCACTTATATAGTCAGTGAATCCTGAATAAAAACTAAAATAGCATAATCTCAATTAACATTTTCTTATTTTTGTAATACAATTAGTAAAAGCATCACAGTTGGAAGATCTCAAAAAATCTTTGTCAAAATTATTTGTGGGGTACAAATTACTAAGAATTTTGTAAATAAATAATAGCTTCCAATTAAAAATATCTTTATCATTCATACTGTTAAGTATTTCTAAGACTAGTTCCTTTTCAACAACCTGCCCTAAAATATAAGATTACTAATATTCAATGAGTAATCTGATGTATACTTATTTTGTTCATTTCATGTTTTAATAAAAAGAATTTCTTTGGGCATAGAATCATAGAATGTCATTGTTAAAGATGCAGAAGACCACTGGTCCCACAACCAACCCCTGAGGTACATTGCTTGTAACCAGCCTCCACGCTGACACAGAACACATTCATTGCAACCCTTTGGCTGTGATCAGCCAACCAATTCCTAATCCATCAAACAGTCCATCCTTCAAATCCATACCTCGCCAGTTTAGAGATAAGGATGTGGTGAGGGACCACGTCAAAGGCTTTGCAGAAGTTCATCTACGGAAGGCCACCATAGAAGGTCAGGCAAGATCTTCTCTTGGTGATGCTATGCTGTCTGTATTAGATCACCTCGTTGTCATGAGTGTGCCTTAATAAAGCTTCTAGGAGGACCTGCTCCATGATATTCCCAGGCAGATGTGAGGTTCAGTGGCCTGTGTCTCCCTGGGTCATCCTTACTCCCATTTTTAAGAAAGAGAGAAATGTCTCCTTTTTTCTGGTTACTGGGGACTTCACAGGATAGCCACATTTTTTTCAGATATCACAGAGACCAGCTCAGCAACCACATGAGCCATCTTTCTCAGAACCCCAGGATGGATATCATCTCACTCCATGGATCTATATACATACAGTTTTATGAGGAGGTCTTGGACATGTTCCACAGTTAGAGGGACAGAATCTGCTCCCCACATCCTCACCTGGAGTTTCAGTGTCCTGGCAGAAGTTGGAAGCCTGACCACCAGTGATGAGCATAGAAGTATATTGAAGTATAGGGCATAATTATTAGCAGCTTAAGATATTTGTGTCCTTTTACCATAAAAGCAAGTTGATGTATTTGCCTTCCAAATGAACTGAACTAGAAGTACTTAAATGATTTCAGTTTTGCATGGAAAAATGTCTAAAAAATAAAGTAACTGGGGAAGCCACATCTTAACTCCATAATAATTGATTTACCTAAAATCATCCTTAAATCAGTCTGCTGTCTGACTTAAAAAAAGTAACAAAGCACCCCAACAAATGTTATCTCATTATCTCTGCTAAAGAAAATGCCTTTTTTTGTCTCCTAGATTAAGACATTTTTGTTACACAATAGACATAAGTTAGAAAAAAAAAGGAAACTATATCATTTTACAGAAAATTCATTTTTCATTACTCTAAAGTAAAATAATACCTACACAATTCCAGAGTATACATAAAGAATGGAAAAGTTCATTTATTTTTCCCTAAACTTTTGGTACAGTTTTGCAGAATGGCTATTACTTTCTCTCTTCCTCTGAATTTTTGCCGTGCTTGGAAACCCCTAAGTATCCCTAAAGGTATGGGAGACTGAGCCTCAGTTCAAAAATACTTGACCCAAACTGTTTTGCATAGACATATATAGATAGATTTACCTGGCTACATCCACCTTTGTTTAGGAACACATACCTCATCTTAAATGTGTTAGCAGGTAAGGTATTATTTTTTTCCCCCCCCCCAGAGGTTAGAGAACAGTACTTTGCACCTAAAATAGAAAAGGTTATTTATAAATAGTAGTGTATGCATTGTTCTTAGAATATTGCATCTTCCACTGTCTCAAAGTTCTATTAAGTATGGCGAGTGACACATTTGAGTGGCCACTGTGGGATGATAACCTGAAGATTCAGCCATATTCTGAAAATGTTTAATTTATTTGAAGGAGGGTGGTTGCCTTGTTACATCATTTGATCTCATTAAGGATTTCTTAAGTGAATGCTTTAAGAAAACTTTAAGAGATCACACCACATAACAAATTTTGGAACTACTACTGCCAACCGATAAAACTAATAAGCCTACAAAGTGAGCCAAAAATTTATAGGAAACAAAGGAAGACAGTAACCATCTCCTCTGAAATACACAGTAAAGAAAATAAAGTTTTGGACAAATATTACATAGTTTAAAAAAAAAATACATTGGTCACCCCTGTAGTAAGGTCTCCTATTTATGTCCATGCAAGTGATAACAGGTACAAAGAACACAATTGTACAATCAATACGTGTACAAGCAACAGGTATACAGAAATTAGGCTTAGTAAAATTATTGCAATGGAAAGATAATAAAAATAAATGGAAATACTTAACAGTAAACACCAGAAGGAGCAATCTCCAGAACAAGATCCTTCCTTAGTGGCAGTCAATGGGATCTAGGAGAGGTGAATTGCCTTCACCTGTGCTCCCATGGCTGATTCATTGTTTGCCTCAGGTAGTAAATCAGAGGTTCAGGCCAAGATCAGCAGTTCCCATACAGCAATAACATGACTTAATAGGGAAAATTCTCAGCAACAAAGTAGTATTTTTTAACATAGTCACCACCATTAGCTATGCTTTTTTTTATTTTAGCAATAAACATGAGCCTGCATGCTGCACTCATGAAAATCTGCACCAGCAGAAGTGAACTACTGTTGTTGTCATCACCAGTGCTGAAGTCTAACATCCTCCACCTCGCTGAGCTCACATCCATTGTCTGGACTCCACAGACATTCAAGCAGGCATCAGTGAATGTCGGTGGTGTCACAGTTTTGTGATTTTTGTTTTTCGGTATTCCACATCATAGCATCATGCTCCATCAGTCCCATGTAGACCATCACCAGGTATTGCATGTGATCTGACTGTAACATTGGATCACTTCGATGGTATTTCATTCCTTCCCATGATCCTGAAGGCTCAAAGACTTGCAGGGAGTAATACAGATGTTTCAAGGGTACCAGGAGGGGAAGGTCTGCCTTCCAAGGCAAGATACAGGCCATATTTCTATCCTGGGTCAACACTTCCGCTTATACTGGGGTATACCTGTATACTCTGTACCACACCTTCAGGTCAGATGTCTGTGGCTGCATAATTATATCAGACACCGAAGGAGTTGTCCTGATCTACCCTAGGGATGTGATGAGGGTCCATTTAGCAATAAAGATTGGAGTTTTGACCACAACATCAGTAGGCCATGTACTTATAACTGGAGGGACTACTGAGCCCCCCCACCTCCAACAGTCTCCCCCAAGGTGCAAGTAGGCCACACCACTTTGGTCCTACCTGCACCTTCCAAGGCTGTTTTGAGTAATGAACATTCAATTTGGCTGGGAAGGTAGGATCAAATATACCCAATGCCTAGGCTTGTTTAACTGCCAGTTTTACATGTTGGAAAGCATCCTGTTCTGTTTTCCGCCAGTCCCATAGCTGCCCCTTTTTTGTGAGTCTGTACAGCCTTAGCAGCTGCACTGGGTGAGGTATAAAGGAACTCCAGTAACCCAGTATACCTAGAAACTCTAGCAGCTGCTTCAACATTGCAGGGACTTGGAACACCTGAGCCTTATCTATGACAGCACTGGGCAGTACTTTGGTCTTTCCTGACCAATCTACCCCCAGGAATTTTATGGACAGGCCCAGACCTTACACCTTTTGGGGATTTATAGCCCATTCCCTCTGTTGTAAATAGGCAGTGAATGAATCTGCCACCTGCCCTACTGCCTCCAGTGAGTCAGATATCAGCAGGAGAATGATAGTAGATTACAGAGAATTAAATAAGGTCATGCTGCCTATTCATACAGCCATACTCAATATTGCCTCCCTAATAGACACATTGAGCACAGAGATAAAAATATACTATTGAGTCCTAGATTTAACAAATACATTCTTCAGTATCCCAGTTGCTGAAAAATTGCAAGATCAGTTTATACTTATGTTGGGAGGCAGGCAGTAGACTTTTCAGGTCTTGCCACAGGGGTGTGTGTATTCACCAACATATTATCACAATCTAGTGACACGTGACCTGGCTGGGTAGAAAAAACGTGATGATGTTAACTTATACCATTATATCAATTATCTCCTGCCTGGCTTACCAAGAGTATAATTAATGAATACTGAAATATTATAACTAAGAAATAAACAAGAGAGCTAGGTAAAGCAATACAAAATGAATAAATAGGACACTTACCCATATCCTGAGCTCATACAAGAAAATCCAGCAGAGTGAATCTCCAGAAAAGAGCCTTCTCTACTGGTAGTCAGCTCTTAAATGGGTCTAGGAGAGGTGGAGCCAGGTTCCACCCCTTCCTGCAGCACAGGTGAATTGCCTTCACCTGTACTCCTGTACTGACTCATTGCTCACCTCAAGTATTTAATCAGAGGTTCAGGCTGTGACTCAGCAGTTCCCATATAGGGGCACTGGGAGTTTAACTGCTTGAGTTCTGCATGCCTGCCCAGAAGAGAAAAATTACATTCCTCAGGGAACTTTTCAGTTACAGAGAGGAGATGTAACTTCTGGCAAGGTCACCTGATGTGCTCTTCTTCATCTGCTCTCATTTTGTCTCTCTGCTGCTTAACTAGACTGCATGTCTCACTTCAGCGTTTTGGTGAGGCCTATTCACCTTTTGGACATTCTCTCTCATTATATTTGATTTATTAGCTTCCATTCTAATTATATTGTGTTATGGTGTGTTATCTTGCATTCTGATACTGTATTTAGTAAATTAGTTTGTTTCTTCTCAGGTTGTTGCTGCTGTCTTTAATTATTTTGGGGTCTCCTGTTTCCTTTCTCTGAAGGTGTGGATTTTGCGAAACCCCTCCGCCCCAGTAGTCACAGAACCAGGCCGAACCAGCCTGTAAACTATTGATAGATGGGTGCAATTTTTTCTATATGGTGGAAGTCAATTCCTCATCTTTGCTTCATCTGCACTTCCATGTCAAATACCATTTTGTCAAACAGCTTCTCTCCTTTTATTTATGGGGTGGCAACAAAATGTAATGGAATATTGTTGAGAAGGTTCAGCCTCTACTGTCACACCACCAGCATCAGCCTCTGATATTCTGGATGAATATAATAAAATAGGATGCATTACTGTTGAAGCAGACCTCATACATACACATTGAATCAGCTATATCATTTTCTCTTCAATGGCATAATTTGTTTCTGCAATCAACACCATCAGTAAAAATCTCTACTGTATAATGCACCAACATCTACCTGACTTCCTAGTAATTGTAGAGCTGAAAGTGTAATCTGTCAACTTAATCAGTGTATATTGATTTTATATTTCTTTTGCCACAGTGTTTTTGGTGTGTTGATTTTATGGCCAACAGACACTCAGCCCCTCTCTCACTCCCCCCTTCACAGAAAGCCAGAGAGAGATGGGAAAACCCATGGGACTATTACCTCAGAGGTGAAACAAATTCAACTCTGTGAAAATAAATTTCATTTATTCATGCAATTTCCTGCTCGGCAGGTCTTCCTCACCCCTCCATTTCTGACTCCTTTATCTATCACAGAGTAGCTCCTCTCTGCAGCCCCTTCCTCCTCACACCTCTCCCTGATCCAGCATGCGCTCTTCAGGTGCTGCAGGGTGAGCTTTGTTGGGAGCCTATAGTACCCCCTCCATGATCTTCTTACAAGGTGTTCCCACTCTTTTCCAGGAGCTTGCTTCTGAGCTCCACTCTCCAAGCTGCCTGCTCATTGGCTGAGGCATCCTGTGGGGCAGTGGGAATGGACTGGAACCAGCTGTTTCTAGCATGGGGCAGCCCCAGTTTTGTACCAAACATCAGCATTATGGTAGGCCTTTCCACAGCTGGACACCTGCACTCAGTGCAATATTATTTTGATCAGAAAGGTCAAAATAATGTTTCAAAAAGGTGAGTTGGGATTGTGTAAACATGCAACATGTATGTTGATTACATTTATATTTACTAGGAATACATTGTTAGTTCAGTGTTGTTCAGGAAGTGTAGACTCTGTAATAATTGATTCTTACAAAATCAGAATCATTTTAAACAGCCTAAATTTTCAAAGCACTCATTGAAATATACATAAGCTTTACTTGAGAAGCCTCTTATGCAAAAAGCCACTTTTCTCATCCTAGTGGATGAGCACACAAACTTTCTCTCAAAACAGTTTAGTAAAATGCTTATCTTAGTGAAAGTTTAAAGATTTTCAATGAAGACAGTGGCATTAAGATGTTGATTAGCTATTTACCATGTAGCTTACTGTGAAGATACTAGGTGGGAGCCTGTTCAGTATCTTTCTTTGTATTCAATTCACAGCATCGTTAGGGGGCATACAGCACCATGTATATTTAACCTTTCTCAGCCACCAGACATTTTTTTTTCTTCATGAATTTTCAGTTATTCTCAAAGTATTTTAATCACACAGTAATAGGAATGTCTAATATCTTTTTATCCAATGGTTGCTTAATGCATAATGAAATCACTTATCTACATGAATGTTGTTACTAGATGGTGTTGCATATTAACAGGAGTAAGAGGTAAAAACATTGTGTAAAATGCAAGCTATTTCATGATAAAATCAGCAAACACTCCAGATAAAGCAATTATAGCCTAATTATTCTACAGAAATATGAAAATATGCAGGAAACATATATACATGAAGCAATTGTGTTAAGCATGCTAAAATAACTGAAACTTGATTTGTCCCAAGAAACCATATGTAACTAAGCTTCTGCTTGGCTTTAAGGTGCATACACATTAATTCTTTGACTTGGGAAACACAAGCATGTGTGTTACTTTACTGAGCACTCAAAGTTATTTCAGCTTTCTGGGAGCTGTATACTAATGCTGTGTAGTCAAAAAATGCTGAAATGAGGGTTTGATACTCTGACATCAGTGAACAGCACAGTGCTACTGATCTGTAATCTCTCAGCAGCAAAATAGACAAATCCATTAATTGATTCAGTGTCTGTGAGGAGAGGCAATACCTTTTAATACACTACCTCAGAGAGCTGGAAGAAAAAGTAGACAAATTTTATTTTACCTCCTTCATTAAAGTACATATAATGGAATTTATTTGAGAGAAGAATTAATTCCTTTATATTGCAGATGGAAGGACAGAACCTGCCTGCATGAATCTATCCTACACTGACCTAAGCAGAAGCAGTAGAGGTCATATAAATGTTCCTTGTCTTAGTTACTGAATCTGGTCTCTCTAATCTGAAGACACAATGAAGGTAAGGCTGCTTACACACTATTTTCAGTTGTTTTTCAGGACAGTAGATTTAATGACATAAAAATGAATTAACTGACTCTCCTCTCCTTACACTCTATTAATTGAAGATAATTCAAGTTGAACTTGAAAAGCAGTACATACAAGATTTATTGTTCCTGATGAAATCTTTGTCCTGCTGCCTTTTATATCCATTCTGATATCACTGGATCAATCTGAAGTCCCATGGATAAAACAAGGAAATATATTAGATTTTTTCAAGCCTTTTTCAAAGGCTCAGCTTTCATCACAATATAATATATCCAGTTACATCACCACCATCCTTGCTCCCATACTGATCTCTCTCTTTTTTTTAATTTTTTTTCTTCTGTAAATTAATGCTAGTTAGTGATTGCTACCTGGGTCACTACCATCTTCTGCTCTCTCATCCCAAGTGTATTTCAAGAATGAAAAACTATTTACAGGTGAACTGTACTAACTCTGTCTTCCTTTACTGCATTTACCTGAAGTGCTTCAAAAAGGACTCAGTGAAGGACAGGGAAATATTTTCAAATAATAGCTGTAAGTGATGACCAGAGAATAAGAAATCTCTGACCTGAGGTTAGAAAAGCAATTGACACTGACTACAATTCTGAATAGTAGTTCAAAGCCAAAGAAGAAACAATAATATTATGTCACTCACTGGGAAAAAATAATAAAAAAAAATCCACTGTTAGATTTTTAGCAAATAAACAAGTATATATGATTACAGAGGGGGGAAAAAAAAGGATGATTAAGGATTTTTGGAACTGTGTCTAACTTTAAATAAAATGTTTTATACGTTTACAAAAATTATTTTAAAGAATGATTGTTGATTTGCTGAAGCCTTCTTGATTCTAAGTTTTTCTCAGTTTGAATTATAAAAACTGTAATTATATATTCCGAACCTGGAAGAGAAAATCTGGATGGAACTAAATCATTAACCTGAAGGATATTCTGATTTTTCTAAACATCTATTGAAAAACATCATGAGAACTTTTTTATCTAGACTATAAGCTCTCAACATTGATTGTATTTTATTTTCTGTATCTAATTACTCTCCATAATGATATGTTTATACTACTGGAAAACTTCTATTTTACAGTGGAATTATGCATATAGTATTCATATGGATCTGATTAAAACTAAATAATGAGATATTTTTAAAACTAAGTCTTTTGAAAGGAAAAAAAGTGTCATAATATATTTAAAAACCCACCACCTTTCAGGAAATAATGATCACATATTTTATGAGCTGGAAGTTCAATATGAATATTCATTAAAAATAATGATGATATCCTGACTGTCTTGTGGGAATATTACTGTAGCATCAGAGATTCCTCCTGAATTCTTCAACTGAGTTTATGCTGCCATATTTATTCTAAAATTCTAGAAATCTTGTGAAGGCAAGATGCAAGTCAGAGTTCCAGTATATGAAGAACTGCATCCAAGCCTTACATATGATAAATGCAACATTTTCTATGTTGATTTATTATTATTATTATTACTGTTGTTGTTACTGTTATTATTATTAGGTTGGTTGTTTTAGCAAAGACATAAAGTGAAACAGGTAAGTAAGACTGGGGTATCCTGGCAAGAGTCCAGCAGAGGGCCACAAAAATGTAAAGAGCCTGAAGCACCTCTCTTATGAGGAAAGGCTGAGCAACCTAGGGCTGTTCAGCCTTGAGGAAAAAAAGGACTCAGAGGGGATCTGATCAATGTTTATAAATATCTAAGGTGAGGGGAGCAAAGGAACAAGGCTAGGCCCTTTTCAGCAGTGCCTGGTGATAAAACAAGGGGAAATGGCCACAAACTGAAGCACAGCACATTCCTCACAAATGTGCACAAGAACTTCTTCACAGTAAGGGTAATGGAGCACTGGAACAGGCTGTCCAGAGAGGCTGTGGAGTCTCCTTCTCTGGAGATGTTCAAGATACACCTTGATGCCTAACTGTGCAACCTGGTCTAGGGAGCCTGCTTTGGTAAGGAGGTTGGACTAGATGATCTCTAGAGGTTCCTTCCAGACCCTACAATTCTGTGATTCTGTGAAAAATGTGAGTTGGAGATAACAGAAAGAGTTAGTGTTAGTTTTCTTAAGATCAAATACAAAAATAAAGGGAGGTTGAGAACATCATTTTCCTAATATTCATACTAATTTTCTCTGTTCAGAGGGATGGTAAATGTATTTGCAAATGTTCTTATACTGAGTTTTTGCTGAGAATTTGAGCTACTTAGTAAAAGTGCTGAATTTGGTTTAAATGGAATGAATGGAAGTCAAAGTCCAGTGTTAACACTTCACAAGATGTTGTGTTGTTTTGTGTGCATCACGTATTATATATGTATTAAATTTCTTCAAGCCTGCCTGAAGATTTATTAACTCTACTTTGAGGCACATCTTGTAACACAGAAATTAAAAAAAAAAAAAAAGGTTGTCTATGTTGTAGTAGTGGATGTACAAATATGAGTTCATACCTTTCATTTAATTGTTTTTAAAGCCTACTACCATTATTCAGGGGACAGATGGCTCTTAAGTTCTACCAAGATCATTCTACCATCCAGTGTTCAATTTGTATGAAGTCTAATTATCCATGCAGCTAGAAAAATACTACTTCATAGTATTTACAATAACATGGACTAGAAAATTAGACTGTTACTTGTGTAAAGTTTGATGTTTGTTGTAGTGTCTCTGCACTTAATAGTAGGTAAGTATGCCCATACATCTATTATATTTTTTTCATTCTGCCCATGTGTCCGGCCTCTGTGCCTATAAGCAGTAATGGTTCTCAGTGCTATTATTGTAATTAAAGGCATTAACCAGAAAGTAAATGAGTATTAGTTATATAGTACGAAATTATGTACATTTAGCTGAGATTGTGGTTTGCAGCCTTTAACATATCAGTAACATTTTACAAGTACCAGTGTGACAGATAAGAAACATAAGAATAGGTCTTCAGAAATATCATGATTCTAAAAGCACATTCTGATTTTTTTGAAAGCATTGTTGGCTGTCTATCATCATGGTTTATCAGTAACTGACTGTCCTCAAATTCCAGACAGCTTGTCTAATTGTCTCCTGGTTTACTTATAGATTTCAAATGCTCTTTCTATCAAGAAGCAGTAATGAGCTGTGACAGCTAATCCTTTCCTCCATAGGATGTTCCTTTTCTTTCATTTACAATATTCCCATTCACAATATTCACAAATAGGTTAACAAACCAGATCTCAGAGAGACTATTATAGCAAAGTGTATTATACTACATTATATGCTAGGATACCTGGCATAAGCAAGGGGAAATCCTCTTCTCTCCAGTATTCCTGCAAAATGTTTTAAAAAGACGAAGGCTGAAGCAGCCTCAAGAGTCTATGAGAATGGTCATTATGAATTTCTACAAAGCCTTGTGAAAAACCGGTGTATGAAAGAGGGCCTAGATAGAGACAAAGTTGAGTTTGTACATGGGTTGCTCCAAAAGTAATGCTTCCTATTTATTTCCATGGAAACTACAGCAGAGATAAGGAGTACAATAATACTGTTTCACAGAGCAAATTAGCTGAGAGCAGCTTTCATAGTATGTAAGAATTCCACGCTTTCACTGTATTTATGCTTTGAAAAGGTATAAATCATAGAATCATAGAATTGCTCAGGTTGGAGAAGATCTTAAAGATCATCAAGTCCAAACACAACCGAACCATATTATCCTAACTCTATCAACCCTCCACTAAATCGTGTCCCTGAGCGCCACCAAGCGGTTTTTAAACATATCCAGGGATGGTGACGCAACCACATCCCTGGGGAACTAATTCCAGTGCTTAACCACACTTTCTGTTAAGAAGTGTTCCCTGATATCCAACCTAATCCTCCCTTGGCACAACTTGAGGCCATTTCCCCTCATCCTGTCAGCAGTGAGAAGAGGCCAGCCCCATTTTTGCTGCAATCACTTTTCAGGTATTTGAAGAGAGCAACAAGGTTTCCTCTCAGCCTCCTCTTCCCCAGACTAACCAGCCCCAGTTTCTTCAGTCTCTCCTCATAGGGCATATTCTCCAAGCCCTTCACCAGCCTTGTGGCCCTTCTTTGGACCTGCTCCAGCACCTCAGTGTCCTTTCTGTATTCAGGTGCCCCAAACTGAACACAGTACTCGAGGTGAGGCCTCACTAGTGCTGAGTACAAGGGCAGGATGACTTCCCTAGTCCTGCTCACCATTCCTGATACAAGGCAGGATGCCATTTGGCCTTCTTGGCCACCTGGGCACACTGCTGGCTCATATTCAGCAAACTGTCCATCAGTACACCAATTGTCCCTGTCAGGCAGCTTTCCAGCCACTCCTCCTCAGGCCGGTAGGGTTGCGTGGGGTTGTTGTGACCAAAATGCAGGACCCGACACTTGGCCCTATTGAAACTCATGCAGTTTGCCTTGGTCCATCAATCCAGTCTATTCAGGTCCCTCTGTAATGCCTTTCCCCCTTCTGGCAGATCAGCACTCCTTACCTACTTGGTGTTGTCTGCAAACTTACTGAGGGTGTACTCAATCCTCTCATCAAGATAGTTAATAAAGATGTTAAATAGAAGTGGCCCCAGTACTGAGCCCTGAGGGACACGGCTTGTGACTGGCCACCAACTGGATTTAACTTCACTGACCTCTTTGGATTCCAGCCAGTGTTTCACCCAGTAGAGCTTACGCCCATCCAAACCATGGGCAGCCATCTTCTCCACAAGGATGCTGTCGGGGACAGTGTCAAAGGCTTTAGTGAAGCCCAGGTAAACCACATCAACAGCCTTACCTTCATCCACTAAGCAGGTTCAGAGCAGTGTCCAGCTCTCTTTCCTTCTCCTTCTCCTTCTCCTTCTCCTTCTCCTTCTCCTTCTCCTT
>JAPSGF010000111.1:384080-394801 GCA_035772895.1 Perdix hodgsoniae | reverse complement strand
TTCTCCTTCTCCTTCTCCTTCTCCTTCTCCTTCTCCTTCTCCTTCTCTCCTTGAACTAGGTTGTTATTGGTAAGATTGTTGGTTTTTCTAAAGGATTATATTTTATTTCTATTCAGTGTGTAAGCAATAAGAAATGTTTTACTAGTGAAAAGATAGAACACATTATTTGGGATTGATAGCTAATTCATTTTATTATGATTACCTGGAATAATTTTTGCCACAAGATTTTAATTCACATTTTTATAATACTACTGATTTAAAGGTGACTTTAACATTCCTCAGCAGCAGCTCTTTGTGAACAATAAACCCATTTTCTGTAACAGAAACATAACGTCTTAGTCTCCTACATGAATGAGGTTGTAAACCAAAGTCCTATGGAAATATATCTACACAAAGATCATTCCCAGTTTAGTATTTTTACAGCACTAATAATTACTGTATAATTCATGTGGTATTGTCTGCTATAGTCTTGGATAAAAGAGCTAAACGTTTTAATTTAAGTGAATGATTTTGTTAGGTATCACAAGTTCAGTCTTTGCTGGTGTTATGCTGCAGTTATGTCTAAGATGCACTATAAGCTACTTCTGTTTGTGCGTATGAAATGAATAAAGAACAGCAGTAAAGCGACCAATGTCAGTGTCTATATCATGACTAAGAGCAACATAAATTATTTTCTTCGGATGGTAGAGGTGAAAGTAAGAAGTTAAGTTTTATTTTGTTCAGGATTTGAATGACGGTAGTATAAATCATGGTATAAAAATAATAGGCAGATCCTAAATTCTTGTACTAGATTGTACTACAGAGATTGCTTTCATAGCCCAGAAGTAGTGCAGATTTTTTTTATTATTGTTGTTATTATAAGTAGTCGTGTTATTACCTAAACTTTGATAGTGGAGCAACAATTTGACTGAATTTTTTATTTCTTACAATCATGTCATTTACATACAGTTAAAATAGTGTTCTAATTTATTGCAGACTGTAATACCTGAATCCACTGAATATATGTTTAACAATATCTAACCAATTAAGTTAATTTGACTGAAAATGTACTACTTGTTTTTTAAAGAACAAGAGTGAAAGATTGTAAGGAATTTGAAGATAATGTGGAATGGCTTAGTAAGTAATTTTTGGGCTTCTACCTGTATTTTGCTACCATCTCCACAAGCATTTAGTTATATTTTAACTGCATCTGAAAATTTAAGTGTGAATTCATTTTTTTAATATGGAATTATATCTAATAGAATTAGTCTATAAACCTTGAACATGCTTTGGGTTTTATTTCAGTGCAACACTTATTGCCAATAGTTTTCACAGGAATCAGTTGTCAGTACGCACGTTTGTTATGTGGAAGGAAATAATTTATAGGTCTTCAGCACACAAGAACCTTTATAAACATTCCATGTGATTTTTTCATAGCAAGCAAAAGCATGACAGATGAATGCAGAAGAGATATTTGGGGAATTTTCATGATAATATTTACTCACTATATGCAATAAGAATCCAAATTTACTGTAAATAACTAGAATGATACAGATATTATTTCAGAAATTTACGGCAATGCATAGAGAATGGTAGATATAACTTATTGACATAATTAAATATAATAAAAAGTAATCTATACTTTGCATTGATCTGCTCATTGAGCTTAACATTGTTGAACAACCAGTATTTAGAACAGTAGTTGGTGATGGTTTAGATGGTAGCTGTAGGTTAATGCAAGGCCTCCGAGATGCAAATGGCTGGCATGCTTCAGACTAATTGTCATGGTTTTATGTTTTTTGGTTTTCAGTATTCCACATCAACACATCCTGTAGTGCACTGGAACTAAAGTGTTAATGCTCCAGCTCCATGTACCTGTCCCTGTACATGACGGAAGCCATGGGATCTGACCCTTCCAGGTGGGGCGCTCTCTTACAGCCTGGCAGTGGGTGCTGGAGGTGCTTTCCTGGCTGTTCCAAGCTTTTCAGGTTTGACTCGGTCTAGGGAACTCTCTCTCTCCTATCTTATTTGATTTATTAGTCTCAATTTCAATTGGATTGTATTATATTGTGTCATTTTGCATTCCAGTATCATAGTTAGTAAAATAAGTTTTCCTCCATAGATTGTTGCTGCTGATTTCCTCCCTTCCTTCCTTCCCATTTTGCTCTGCGGTGGGGGGGGGGGGAGGTGGGAAGGGGAGTGGAGGGACAGGGGCCTACTACTGCACCCTGTCACAGGCATAGATTGATCTAGTTAACGCCGTGACACAAATAAAATAATAAAGTACATGACAAAGAATATCCACTAAGTATCCATTAAGATGCTAATAAGCCCAGTTGCTATGAGAATATGTTGTCATTGCAAGGCTTCTATATATTTTTTTTCCAAAACTGTAAGAATTAATGAAAACAGTACATGTGAAAAGGCATAGGGTCTATCAGTTTCTCCAAATGACAATATAAGCATATTTTCTGTTGTTCAATATTATTTTTCCCAACTATAAACTAAGCAAACTGAAAGTTAGAAAAAAGCGTACATGTTAAAGCTTAATATTAAAAAAATGAAGGTTATGAAGTCAAAAAAATACACGATGTGGTAAGAAAGAGTGGAGGAGTGGATGATTAAAATAGAAAAAAAATTGAAAGACTTAGACAAACAAATCTTTGGTTTGAACAGGGGTTTCGCTTGAAAAGGAAATAAATCAAAATAATCAGGGTTTCACAATTTAAATTCTTATTATTATTAATGGCAAAAATATGGCTAGCAACTTCAGTCTATCCAGTGTTTAAATTTGCCAAGTACTAATGAAGTGGCCTACTATAAAGTGAGTAAAATCAGACTGAAATAACAGGATTTGGAATGCAGACAGAATTTACAATGTTTATTTCTTACAGTTCTGAAAGTAATATAAATACCTAGGCAGGTTTCCTCCATCCTGAATGCAGGATTGCGTATATGCAATACTGTGAAACAAGAAAATTCTGCCTCTAAAACAATTTTGCATACTTCCAAATTAGCTATTTGCAAGAGAAAGCAGTATGAAAATCACCTTTACCTTGCTGTACAAACACTCATTTATCTTGAACTCAAAACATTCCTATGAAAACCTGTTGAAATGAAGAATATGAATTATGTTTCAGCTGCATTCTCAGGAGTATATTGCTGAACAATATACCATATGATAAAAATAATTTTTTTTTAAAAAAAAATTACTCTTTCTAGTGATCAGAAGCAGAAATAAAAACTTTTTTTTTTTTCAGTCAAAAAATGGATCTTACTTCCACTCTAAATTGATTCCAGAAGTATTTAAATAACAGTTAAAAATTACTAGCAGTATTTGAGCTGTTTAGACATCACAGAGATATTTCAGTGGTGAAACAAAATGAACAAGACAAAATAATTCCAAATATCTATCTCCACGATGCAGCTACTCACCACTCACTGACCAATATTCAGCTCAATAAACAACAGCCTGTTTTCTGATGTCTTACTACCACTTCCACATTGCCTCTCACATGATGCCATGTGTTATGGAATAACTTGAATAACACTTTACCTAATTGAGTGAGCAATCCTGGCTCTGACCCATACTGTAATGCAGCACCATCATGGCAGCAACTCTTCATCACCTAGTGACCTGGCTTGGCCTGGCTCTGGGTATGCACCCATCACTCAGCAAAAAGTAAAACATGGTTGTGCTATTAACACCATCTCCACTGCAAGCTCCTCCTAAAAGCTAGTGTTCCCAGGTATTCTAAAGTAGTTTGTAAAATGAATGCGTAACAAATAA
This sequence comes from Perdix hodgsoniae, assembly GCA_035772895.1. Classification (NCBI taxonomy): domain Eukaryota; kingdom Metazoa; phylum Chordata; class Aves; order Galliformes; family Phasianidae; genus Perdix; species Perdix hodgsoniae. The sequence goes on along the minus strand of JAPSGF010000111.1, from coordinate 391,032 downwards.
GACCAAAGAAGTGGCTGACAATCATTAACATTATCTTTAATACTGCAGTAGGGAAAGAATAGTGGCAGAAGGAAGCAGGCAAAATGATCTATTAATTTTGTAATTTAAATCCATTCACTTTGTTCTTCTCACAGTTACACAGACACCACTGCTATTTATGGAGATGTTTTCACTGTAGTAAATACAGTTCTGTTTGTTACGTACATTTATGCACTATGTGAAATAAAGTATAGGCAAAAGAATGTTGTATCACAAAAATCACACGTCAGCGAGAACATGTCAATGCCTTAGATGAAGATCAGTGTATTTGAGTGGGCACTGTGTCATGGTTTTATAATTCTGTTAACAGTATTCCACATCATAACACCAAATAAAGCACGGATATTTAAAGAGTTAATACTTCAGTTACATGGACTGACAACTTTCCTACTTTTTTCTGGTTTTCAGAAAAGAAGAACTACACATTCAGGGAGGAAAGATAAGCCACAGGAGGAAGTCACAGAATCTTGCTCTTGCTGGTCTCTCGCTGGCTGCCTGGCAATGTGTGTGGATGTGCTCCCCAGCCATGTGCCTTCAGTTCAAAATAGGCCTTTCAGTTTCAGATACTCTCTCTCTCTCTCATTTTATTTGATTTATTAGCCTCTATTTCAATTATATTGTATTATTTTGTGTTTACATTTTATCAAAATTTACATTTTGATATCATACTTAGTAAAATTAAGTTTTCATCCTTAGATCATTGCTGCTGTTCTGTTTTTAGGCCCAGCTCCCATCTCCCTACCCTTCTTCTTTTCCCTTCCCATTTTTGGGCCATGAGGCCTACGGACCTGCTGCCCCCTGTCGCGGGCACAGATTGATCTAGATAACTCCGTGACACACTGGTGGAACTGTAAGAAAAATAGAGAGTGTACACCATTACAACAAACATTCGTGCTATCAGAGATCACCAGATTTTAAAAACGTCATGCTTGCTCTTAAAGACTCTACTAGTCACTGGTAGTGGAAATCTGACTACCAGTAGATCTGCATACAGAGGTAGCTCTGAAAGTAGTGTCTTATTTTCATGGAAACTGTAGCAGATACAAAGAGAATAATTTGACAGAGAAAATTCTCAGCTACAAAATATTATTTTTCAAGAGGGTAATCTCAATTAGTTATGCATTTTCACCAGCAATGAACAAGAGTCTGCATGCCACTTGTATAGAATCATATTATCATCAAATGGCTTGGGTTGGAAGAGACCTCAAGGGTTATCAAGCTCCAAACCCCCCTGCCACAGGGATGGCTACCAACCTCCATATCTAATACTTCATCAGGTTGCCCAGGACCCCACCCAACATGGTCTTGAACACCGCCAGGAACGGGGCATCCACATCCTCTCTGGGCAGCCTGTTCCAGTACCTCACCACTCTCTCTGTAAAGAACTTCCCCCTGATATCCAACCTAAATCTTCCCTCCTTCAACTTAAAACCATCTTCTTTTGTCCTGCATTTATTTACCTTTGTAAAGACTCAATTCCCCTCTTGTTTGTAGGCTCCCTTTATGCACTGGAAGGCTGCAATGAGGTCACCCCGCAGCCTTCTTTTCTCCAGGATCCCTCAGCCTGTCTTCATAGGGGAGGTGCTCCAAATCCTGGTATTATCTTTGTGGCCCTCTTCTGGACCCTCTCTAACAGCTATCTGTCTTTCTTGTACTGGGAGCCACAGACCTGGATGCAGAACTCCAGAAAGGCCTCACGAGGGCAGAGCAGAGAGGGGAAATCATCTCCATTTCCCTGCTGTCCACCCCTCTTCTCATGGAGCCCAGGATCCCATTTGCTTTCCGAGCTGCAAGAGCACAATCCTGGCTTATGCTAAGCTTTTCATCCACCAGGTCCTTCTCTGCAGGGCTGCTCTCAAGGACTGCTCCTTCCAGTCTGTATATATGCCTGGGATTCCTTCGGCTCAAGTGCAAAATCTTGCACTTTGCTGTATTGAACCTCATCAGGTCCACCCAGGCCCACCTTTCGAGTGCATGCCTTGCACCAGGGGCAGTGATCCACTGTTCACAGCTGCTGAAATGGTATCATTGCTGAAATACACCACCCACCATCGCACTGTTCTTATATCCATTATTTGGCCTCCAAAATCTTCAGCAAGCATCGATGAATATCAAAGGGTACTGTTTTTTTCTGCATGGATGAATTAAATTCCACATCTTTTCTTCGTCTTCACTTCTATGTCAGATATCATTTTGATAGGTAGCTCCTCTGCTACCATCTGTTGCACAACAAAATGTAATGGAATATTGGTGGGAAGGTTTAACTTTTGCTGCTGAAATTCAACATCTATCTTTGACATCTTAGACCAACATAAAATAGAAAGCATTACTTTCAGAGCATCCCTCATAGAACTGGGTGACTGTTATTAGAAGTAACAGTTCTTAATTTACAGTGCTGGACTGACACAGTTGGAATGTTCTCATGTGTATATAAGATTTGTAAAAAATTAAAGTTTTGAAAGCTTTGAATTTAGGACATAAAGTCTAACTCAAAATTTACTAAATTGTGGAATGTTGATAAGACCTTGAGAGGGATTTTTTTGTTTTGTTTCATGAAATTGTCTATTCTGAAAGAGATTTCAATTTTTTATTCTCAATCACAACTGCAAGTATCTGACTTTAAATAAAATAGAAGTCAGAATTTGTTATGCAACAGGTTCTTAGATTTAGCAGCTTTCTGGATAGGCTATCAGACGCATTTAAAAAAAAAGAAGAAAAAAAAAAAGGAGAAAATGTTACTAAAATCCAGAGCTTTTCTTTCAGTGAAAAAGACTGTAGTTAGCATTCTAGTAACAGTAATGTAGTGATGGTAGTGATGAGGATTTAAGAATAAAATCAAGTTTAATGTTCCACAACAAATTACAAACTACACTGATAAGATGACCATGCCACAGGAAAATAAATAAATAAATGAATGAATAAACAAACAAAATGAAAAAAAAACTGGAAAATAAACACATAACTGCATTCAAATTTAAGCAGGTCTGGAAACACCAAATGATCGGTACAAAGAAGGAGAGCTGCAAATTCAAATCTACTATCAGTAAATCACAGAAGAACTGTTTTCACGGAATCACAGAATCACACAAACACCAAGGTTGGAAAAGACCTACACGATCATCCAGTCCAATCACCCACTTATCATCAATAGCTCTCGCTAAACCATATCCCTCAACACAAAATCCAAACGTTCCTTGAACACCTCTGGTGTTGGTGACTCCACCACCTTCCTGGGCAGCCCATTCCAGTGCCTGACCATTCTTTCAGAGAAGTAGCATCCAGCCTGAATCTCCCCTGATGCAGCTTGAAATCATTCCCTCTAGTCCTATCACCAGTTACACGAGAAAAGAGGCCAACTGTTGTGGGGAGAGAATCTGCCAATACCCGATTGATACCTGGCGCGGGGAAGCACAACCGACTCAGTATGAGTGAATAAGCTTCAACTTTATTGCGCAGATAGCTCACTTATACTGTACATGAGTTATGTCCCTTTGTCCACTTGTCCTTTTCTCATCGGTAAAGCCTTGCAGTTAGACAATAGCACACCCCACCCCAGCACACATCTTGCTCTCTGATTCCACCCAGACACAGTTCCGCTTAAGTTGCTTGCTACCTAGCTCAAGGTCAGCTCGTCGCTTACCACATCTGGTGTTATTCCTTTGCTATGTACTCAGAGCTGCCGTGCCCCTGCTTGTACAGTTCTTTCAGGGAGCCACGGCCCTGCTCCCTGAGCCATTCTGCAACAATTCCCACTTTTTCTTTTTGTACAAGCAGGGCACCATCTGTCAGCTTATTTACCCTTTTCATAATACAATGGTATGTAATTTCTACTACGATCACAACTATAATAATAATCAATAAGAGGTGCAAGCCCTCCTTCTGCAAAACACTCTTTAACCCTTCACACAGGCACTTAGCCAATCAGAGCCATGAGATGTTCTTTCTTCTTCTGAAGGTGTCCTTGGTTCTCATGCCACTTATCTTGCTCCACAGCTACTGCTCTGAACAGTTTTTCCTTATGTTCCCACAAACCCTTAGCTCACTACAACCACTCTTCAGGTAGTTATAAAGAGCTTTCCCTGACTTTCATTCATACATGATTGTGGCATTTATTGTCTTCTCATTGTCTTATAGCACTGTCTATATACTTCAGCAGCTACAGATTGACATTTAGGCTCTGTGTTTAAAAACGGCAAAGTTAGTGTTCCCAGATTCAAATACTGTTAGCCGAGCAGACAAATCTAGATGTATATCTTCCTTTCATTAAAATAAAATATATTATAAATCTCTCTGTATACGAGATTCTTCTTCAGAAGAGATGTGCCTCTTCTCTCGTGTAACTGGTGATAGGACTAGAGGGAATGATTTCAAGCTACATCAGGGGAGATTCAGGCTGGACGTTAGGAAATACTACTTCTCTGAAAGAGTGGTCAGGCACAGGTATTGTAGGTCTTTTCGAACCTTTGTGATTCTGTGATTCTATGATAACATAAAATTGTGTATTTTCCCTCATTCATGCAATTTAGAAAAACCAAAACTTCTCCTACAGATGCAAATTGGATGAACCAGAGAATTACAAACCCCAGTTTTTTAACAGTTCTTGGTGAAGTCTCATACTTTAAGTGCTGGAATATTTTGCTACATTCCTTAGTAATCAGTCCTTTTTTTCAACAACTGTAGCAATACACTATAACTATAAAGTGATGAAATGATTGAGAAAATTGAAAAATCAATTTGCACCTGCTCTCTAGAAAGCAGCAAGTTGTCCGTATTTATATTCTTCAAGATTCTGCTGTCATTGAATTCTTCCTGTGCTGGAATAACAAGAATTTACTTTGTAATTTTAGTAATAGTTGGCTGTGGCCTAGTTAGGATCATAATGCAGACATCACAACCAAGAGTATCATTTTTAGCTCTCACTGCTACCACTGCATGGAATCTTAGAACTTGCAAAACTACCTGGACTGAGAGCAGATGATAGGAGTAAGAAGAAATGAGAAAAACAAGTAGTTTGAGGTAAAAAATACTGGAAAAGAGAGAGTTCCAGAGCTAACTGGACTGGTAAAACAATGAAAAGCAGTGAATATCTGAGTGTCTTAGTGGAGTTTGTGATCAGACAGAAGTTGAAGGAGAAGTTGGAAAAGAAGAATGTGAGTTAAAGTTGATGGAGCAGTAGGAGCCAGAAATTATGATGGAAAACAGCAAAAGCTGGAGAGCAAAGACAGTAAGACAGTTTATTTGATGCTGGTGAACAGAAATGGTGTCATACCGACAATGTTGATATCAATCTGATTTTACCTTATAGCTGTGTACAAGGATTGTAATGAAAGTGTGAATCACAAAGGACCAAAGTCAACATCTCAGGCTTCCTACAGCTTAGTAGTCTTTTAGATTTACCTCCAAAGCCAGTTCTGAAACTCAAACATGTTTTATGCCCAAACTATTTGGATTTAATTCTCTGATGCGACTTGTTCAGGTCCTTTGCCATAAGATATGTAGATTAGATGCCTCTAATCATCATAATGTGACTGATGTTCAGACAAACGCACATAGGTCCCACTTAAGAAAAACTTGATTCACTAGCAAAAGATAATACAGAATTTATAGGCAGCCAATTTGGGGAATGCAGAAAATATTAGATGTAAAGCATGTTCTAATTATGGCTGCTTTTGAAATACTGCTTGGTAACATGGAGTACACAGCCTGAAAATAAGTGAAGAGCATTATCAAGGAAGTAATATATACAAAGACAGGGAAAGGAACAGAACATAAGAAACGGTAGAGCAAAAAGGTCAAGTGGAGAGGGAACAAGAAGTCTCTATTCCAACTCCTAGAAAGTAAGAATATTTCCCAGACCAGAATGGAAATCACTGTTTCTAAATCCTACTCTTCTATTCTTATACTCAGTCCTGCTCAAACCTTGCATGGATGATCAAGACAAAGAGAGACAGATAATAGTTTCTAATGGTTGAAAACTAGTGACTAAGTTTAAGTCTATCAAACCTCTAATGGACAGTGCAAGAGTCGAAACTACAATGTTTTAACTTCAGTTTTTGTTTTTAGAAAATGAAGATGTTATATAAAATACCTACTGTAAGAATATTATTACTATCAAATCAAGCATTCAAATGTTAGCCAGTTTCAGAACTAAAAAGATACTTGCGAACTTACTTAATGGCTTATTACATGATTTTTCTGTTATGTTCTAGAATTATGTTATCAATTGTTATTTACCTATGTATAGACAGGACACTGATTATATTCACTGAACAGGGGGAAAATACATTTAGTAATTGATCTCAGTTGGGTTAAAGCAAACAAAAAGAAAAGCAAATGCTTATTTGTGTAGGACTAGGAATATATGGGCTAAAAGAAGCATGATTAAGATAATGGAGGGTCTTAGAATCGGTACTTTCCTCAAGAAACAGAATCCACTCTCTGTGTCTCACTCAGAAAACTAATGTAACAGATAGCTGGTAGTTAGCTAGTGACACTTCTCAGGTAGACATAATTTGGGGGAATTTTTCTTTGAGATTTCTGCATCTGGTTTTCAGAAAGACTGTACATACAGCAGCAAGCAAAATTATGTTTCGAAAATGTAAAAGAATGTAATCATAGGCAATTGAAAAATAGAGGCTTAGTTGTTTTAAATTGCTTTGCAGTTATAACAGATAATAGTGGTTATACATAAGAGTTCCAGTGTTATTTTTACCTCAGTTTCTACATTCCTCCATGTCAACGGTTTATGGGCTGGTCCGGCCCAGTTCCGTGACCAGCAGGGCGGAGGGATCTGCGGATCCGCACCTCTGGGAAAGGGGAAGCAGGGGACCCCAAAATACTTGAAAACAACAGCACTGATCTGAGGTGGAACAAATGATTTTACTAAATATAGTAGAGAGAGAGAGAGAGAGAG
>JAPSGF010000111.1:371377-384070 GCA_035772895.1 Perdix hodgsoniae | reverse complement strand
TGAAAAGTTGCTGACTATGTAAGCAACTTACATTCTGTACCTAAGACGAAGACTTGACAAAAAATAGCAAGTGACCATATAATTCAAGGCTGTACAATTATGGAACCTCAATAGCACATGAATAACATTTCATTGGAAAATACTAAATCTAGCATTTGCAAATTTTTATGTCTGACTTTGCAATTTAGTACTACTATTTCTATGCAAGAGTTCTGTTATCTAATTAGTACATAAAACAGGAATACTATCAGTGACTGGCAATTATGTGGGAGTATTCACATTAAGTATGGCAATATACAAGTGTCTGAACCCTTTTTTTTCTTGGCTCAAAGCTTGCTTTCTAAGGTATTTCTTGCGATACTTACTGACTGACTTATCAAGGAGGTGACTGGTGAGTGTCACCATGTGGCAATCAACACCAAATGTGGACATTTGAAAGCATTTCCTTTGGAACTGTTTGCCTCTGGAAGAGAGTGCTCCGGAGCTTTTACTAGCAGAAGATCTGGCCTGTGAGCAAATAACTCCAGCTTCATGTGGGAGATTGGGGAATGATACCATCATATACTGTGAAAAAGAGAATGCAGGTGGGCACCTCCCAGATCACTCTTATTTGCTGACAAGGTGTGGAAGATGGGAACAAAGGAGTTTCTGCTGGGATCCCAAAGCCAGAAGCTGCCACTCCAAAGAGAGCTGATTCAATCACTTTGGACGTATAAATAAGTTGGTACTGTTGTCATTGCTGTCATCATCAACCGAACAACAACCCTGACAACCCATCACTACTGAAGATCGATGTCTGAAGTATGAACCACACATGGTGGTGACCATCTCTCTCTTGCTTTCTACAAAGACTCCTTGCTTTTATTTCCTGTCTCTATCACCCATCTTCCCTTCCCTACCTCCTTAAGCAAGTAGGATTCATAGTGATCTGGTTCGGCTAACATTTGACCTGTTGTGCCTTAATCAGGTATAACAGGGTACCATATTATGAACAAATACCAGTGGAATGACAATAGAGGTAGAAAGATATATAGATGTTAATTTAAAGTAGACAACAGAGGTAGAAAGATATATAGATGTTAATTTAAAGTAAACTTGTATTTCACTAAATAATACCTCTGAATTTATTTCTGGACTTCATTTTATTTTGAAAGATTTTCACAAATACTACTCAGTCTCTGAAAAATTGATAGATGTAACAGGAAAGAAGTTAAAGGCACTTTTGAAATTTAAATGTAATCTCCAAAGTTACTTCAACTTTTTCAATATCTTCCCAGGCTCCTACGTAACAGAGTGTGTATTTATTTTATCAAATAGTAGCACTGAAGAAAGATCTCATTACCTGAGCTGGAATTGCCTTGTTAGGATCACAATGCTAAATAAGTCCTTTTTACAACTATATAACTTCCAAAATGGACTCACGCAAATCACAAGTGTTTAAAATCCAAGACTAGAAATAGCTTTGTTTCAGGTATGTGGTTCTTTGCATTTTGTTTTTTCTGTTTCAAATGTAGGAAATAAGTTCCAATGGCAGTCTGCCATTGTTTGCAGTGCGCTCTGGCAGCCCGGAAAGCAAATGGGATCCTGGGCTCCATCAGGAGAGGGGTGTTCAGCAGGGATAGGGAGGTGATTGTCCCTCTCTACTCTGCTCTTGCGAGGCCCCATCTGGAGTACTGTGTCCAGGTGTGGAGCCCTCAGTACAAAAAAGACATGGAGATTTTGGAAAGGGTCCAGAGGAGGGCCACGAAGATGATCAGGGGGCTGGAGCACCTCCCCTATGAGGACAGGCTGAGGGAGTTGGGTTTGTTCAGCCTGGAGAAGAGAAGGTTGCGGGGTGACCTCATTGCAGCCTTTCAATACCTGAAGGGAACTTACTCCCAGGAGGGGAGTAAACTCTTTGAAAGGGCTGATAATAGCAGGACTAGGGGAAATGGTTTTAAGTTAAAAGAGGGAAGATTTAGGTTGGATGTTAGGGGGAAGTTCTTTACTGGGAGAGTGGTTGGGTCCTGGAATAGGCTGCCCAGGGAGGTTGTGGATGTCCCATCCTTGGAGGTGTTCAAGACCAGGTTGGACAGGGCTCTGGGCAACCTGATCTAGTAAAGGTGTATGTTTGGTGGCCCTGCTAGGCAGGGGGGCTGGAACTACATGATCCTTGAGGTCCCTTCCAACCCGGGTCATTCTGTGTGATTCTGTGTGACTTAATTACAGTATGCAAGTAACTTTTACTGATCAGGAACACCAATCTACCAAAAGTAGCAAGAAAAATGGAGTTGCAACTTAAGAGTTTCAATTTAATTCAACAGTATATTAAAAACAGCACACACTGTTCTAGTCATGGAGGAGTGATAGATTAAAAGAAGTGGCTCAGGTCACAGAATCATTTATACACAGATAGTTATGCTCTGTAAGAGGAAGTCATTCTACAATTCTACAATTACTGGAATGGTGCTGACACTTCTGCTGCGCTGGTATGGATTCTGAGACAGGAAGGAGGCTTTAATCACACCATATTTTCAAAGCCCTTCTAACTCTATGTTAGAACTGAGCAATGGAGGACAATTCTATATTCATTCAACCTCCCTTTACATTTTGAGATAATCAGCATGACTTGCCTCATAATTGTTTACTATGCTGACATCCAGTTCCAATCAAAGAGAGCTGTATCTGTATTTTTATAAATTTTATTTTCCTAGGAAATATTGTTGCTTTTATTTTGTCACAGCCAATTTTCCTTTCTCTTAATAAAATAGAATTTACAGGACCAGTGGTGCTTGTCATTGATTCTCCCTCATCTGATCTGCTTCTCACTGCTGAGTTGGTTCTCCCAAGAATTCTGTTCTGCCACAAGCCAATGATAAAGGATCATGCCTTTGAACTGTAAGAACAGTTCCTGTACTGAAATTAAATACAGAAATCTTTGTAATTTTTCTATTCAAGAAGACTACCAGTGTTTTCATATTTAACTGTTGTAGTGGAATTTCAAGGTCTCAGCCTGAACCAATGGGTGAGCTACATGAGTGCCTGGAGTGAGCAGGGGGGGTTTAGAGCCACCCCTTCTGTCTCCATGATACTTCCCGTGCCATCTGAGTCTGTGCAGGTCCCCGTCCCCCTCTCCCCCAGCCCTTCTCTGCTGCAGCCTGACGGTACAAACAAGGGAGGGCCATATTCCTCAGCTCATCCTTTTCTCCAAACCGTTACCAGGAAGGGTGAGTTAATTCCTCTTGGATATATTTTCCTATAGCACCTGTTTCTCAAATAAAGGCTCTGTCATTGCCTTCTACAACTGGTTGAGACTTTGACTGTAGTTCAGAATACACAGGATTCAAAATTAAAGCTAGGGGTTGTTTCATGTGCAAAAACTGTGACATGGGTGGGCAGCACATTTACTATATATAGGACAGAGACTTTCATAATACATTTTTCCCTTTGCAAAAAAAAAATATTTTTTTTTTTCCACTAGTTTATCCTTTGGGAAGTTTTTTTCATGTTTTAGATAGGTTCCCATAGGGTACATACAAGGTTCTATTCTATTTGTCCAGTAATTAGATGAATACTGTAAACTGTTTTTCATAGTATATGTAAAAAAAAAAGTATGTACAGTTTTGATAGTTTACAAAAATATCTGATCATTCTAAGATCAGGGTTTTCTCATTGTTCTTTATTAATCTAAAGCATGGTTGTCCAACATTTTGGCTTACTTGGGCTGCACTGAGTAACAGGAATTGCCATGGGCTGCATATAAAAACCTATAACAAACTTAATGTATATAATTAATAAAATGCATGTTCTACATATTTTTATAAAAACATGAAAAACAGGGAGCAACAAAAAAAACTAATGGTTGCTTTTGTGAAACTGATGGATCAGGCTGGTTCAAAGGCAGTGGTTGCCACTCCTAGAGAGTTCTCAAGGTGCTCATCAGAGATTTTTGATGAAATATTACTCTTCCTGTGCTCCACCCTTGACAGTAATTTTTCATAAATGTATGCACAACCAGAAAGTGATATGAATTACAACATGAATATGGCGTAACCATGAACTGAAGGATATATTTCTCTGGTAAGATAGGGCTTATGAAAGTCTGTTAAAGAGACATGACCAAATTATTCAGTTTCATTTGAATGTCTGACTGTAACTCTATACGTTTCACAAGAAAATTTGTAAATACTGTATTGATGTCAACCAAAAATGGGCAACAATAGGTGGGTTCAGGGGATAGATGATCCCTGTAAACCAAAAGTGGTTGAAACTGGGGTTTGGGTGTTTCCCACCCCAGGAGTACAGCACATCTATCAACCCAGTTCCAGAGTACATACTGAGGATAGACATTCTGTGGTGTCTGACTCTCAAAACCAAATTGGGAGAGGTCAGACTAAGAGAAAGATGTATTACCGACCGAGTACCTAGTATTTATGTACACAGATTGTACAGGCAATTTTAAGGGGTCATGCAAAAACTTTTTTTTTTTGCCACAACCGTGCTGGATTATGAATACAAAATAGTGTAGACTCCCAAGTGGGCAAAAAGAAATAGTCAAGATTGTCATCATCTTCACTGCAGAAGATACTCAGGCTGGTAATGTATCAAAGTGAGACAGCCAAGGAAATGATGGTCACTAGCCTGGAGAAGAGTCCCATACAGGAGTAGAAATATCCTATTCCAGATGATACTTGGTACACAGGTGGATCCAGCAGAGAGAACTCAAGTAGGTGACAAGCCATCACATATCATCCCTCAACCAAAACAATATTGTTTGAAGAGGGGTATGGATGGAGTAACCATTGGGCAGAGCTAAAAGGATGGTTATAACTCAAGAGCCAGGGGAGACCACACTGAACATCTGCACAGAAAGCTGGGCAGTCCACTGAGGGCTCATGCTCTGGATAGTACAGCGGGCTCAGGATTGGATCTATCTGGAGCAAAGATATGTAGGTTGATATATGGAATGTGGTTAGGCACAGGACTGTACAAACATACCACATCTCTGGACAATGACCCTTGCAGTCACTGGGCAATGATGAAGCTGACACACTGGCTCAAGTTAGACGGCTGGAAAATACACCAGCAGAAGACATAGCCCACATCAGAAACTGTTACAGGCAGGACATATGGGCAGTATCCAAAGCATGTGGGCTGCCCATAGAGTATTGTCCAGGAACATCAGGACTGTGACAATTGTTTGCAAATGAGACTAAGACCTCTGCTGGAAACAACAGCCCATCTCACTAGAGGGCACGACCCATTACAGTAATGGCAGATTAACTATATAGGTCTCCTTCTGTGATCTGAAGGGCAAGATATGCCCTATCATATGTTGATACAATGAGTAGACTGATGCAAGCCTACCCTGGAGCAAAGGCAAACCAAACTTATGCCATTACAGCACTAACTAGGTTGATGGTATCATATGGGACTCCTCAGATAATCAAGAGTGACCAAGGTACACATTTCATGGATGCAACTGTGCGGAAGAGGGCCAAAGACCACAGCATCAAATGGTGGTTTCACCTGCCGTATAATCCAATGGGAGCAGGCCTAATAGATAAAATGGGATCCTGAAGGCCACTCTGAAGGCAGATTCATAGTCCTTGCAGGTGTGGACTTGCAGGGATGAAACCTTGAGGGACATGAAGGAGAGACCAAGAGATGGCAGACCCAGTGCTTCATGAATGTTGCAGACAACTTGGGCCTCCCCACTTAGGATACAAATTACAGGCAAGGGCACCTTACTCAAGCCAAAAGTTGGCACCATAAGTCATCTTGTGCTCCCTTCCCCTGAGGACCTAGAGCCTGGAAAACACAAGGTAAAATGGCTTTGGAAGGTGCAAGCAGGACTGAAATGGTGTCATCTACATGCACCTTGGGGGAATTTGTTAGAGGTTGGGGAATTGGTAAACCCTATGTTTATCAGTACATGGCCAATAAAGATAGTAGTTGACACTCCAATTTTCATCACAAAGAGAGCACTAAACATGTCCACATGGCAAATTAGAGCTCCCCCATGTCCCCCACGTAGTACCTGAAATAGTGATCCAGACCCAGATATCAGGCCAAAGGATGTGGTACCAAAGGCCTGGATATGGCCCAATGCAAGTGGAGGTGTTGACTTAAGACAAACCCAGCCTGTATCATACCACTGAGGGCAGACCCACCTCTCCTCGTACCTTTTAAACATCTGTACTACTGCCCTTGAGGTTAAGTTCACAGGACTACTGGCCGGAGCAACACCATTTCAGCATGCTTCATTATCTATGAAGATATGTCATGACACCAGGTGGTGGAGAGCTGAGCTTCTGGGAACCTGTGAACGCAAACCTGAACTGGCTCTTGAAGAAGATAAGCCTCCAGAAGGAACATAAATACTGTCCCAATAGAACCATAAAAAGACTGTCAACAATCACCTTCAGTGTCTTGATAGTCTACATCACGACAGGTATTGTACCTGCATCACTGTGTACGTTGTACTTCATGCTTCCAAAACAGCAGGAACTTACCCCCGACCTGCTCAATCTTTGGTCCAGGCTGCGAAGGGAAAGAGTGCATCAGAATTACCAGGTCACAGTCTCAACCAATGGTTGAACACCAGTTGAGAGGGTGAGGCTATCCCAGGGAGCTCAGGTGCAATCAGTGAGTGATTAGAAGAGAAAAAGCTCTTTCTCACTTTTATTCAAGTGTTAGCAGCAGAGGGAGCAGTATCTCTCTGTGTAGAGTTTGCTCTTCTTTTGAGTTGTCATTCATTTTTGGAAGGAGTGAGATAGTTTTTCCTTATTAGCTGCTTTGGTTTTGTAGGTTATGTATGGTTACCTGCTAGGTATGGCTTTGTATACTTAATTGCTACAGTGCTTGTATCCCATTAGAAAGCACAGTCATTATATTCTTTTATCATGCAACTTTGATTAAAATATTTTCTTAAGGTGACAGTCTTTTCTCAGTTCTGCTGTTTTGTCTTTACAAGGCATTCCTTCATATGTGTTGAACTTCACAGTGTACTTCCCATATAATGTTTCAAACTGAAATTTTTGAAAACTGACACAATTTCCTTACAAATTAAACATAGTGCTGAATTATTTTTCAGTGCTGCGCTGCAAACTTTGCTATGACTCTAGGCTAGGCCTGGCTACTCATCAGGGTAGAGCTGTAACCATGATAGATACAGCTGTGGGGGGGTGCAAGCTGCAGTGCAAGTTGAGTTGGGATACACGTGGCAAGCAGGTGTATAGTCAATGAATACACAGATGCAATAATTTTGAAATAAACAAGAGAGTTTGGCTAAGCATCTCATTATACCAAAAGAGATAGAATGCTTACCCACATCCTAGGCTCAGTGCAAAACTCCAGAGGAGGGACCTCCAAAAGAGATCCTTCCTCACTGGTAGTCAGCTCTTAAATGGGTCTAAGAGAGGTGTAGCCAGGCTCCACCCCTTCGGGCAACACAAGTGAATTGCCTTCACCTGTGCTCCCGTGGCTGACTCATTGCTCACCTCGTGTGATCAATCAGAGGTTCAGGCCGTGATTCAGCAGTTCCCATACACTGGGTTACAGGTTGTGTATGTCTGAGTATCTAATTCACATTAAAATGTCTTGGTTGTATGCGTGTGGTGGCCAGAATCCCTTTGTATTGTAGAAGTGAAGTTCAGAACCAGAAAGTAAGGGAACACAAAATTATGAAAAAAAAGGAACGATCTATGTAAAATTAATTATTAAAGATGTTATTTGTTCCTTAAAAATAACAAAAATAATCCTGAAAACAAAAACAAACAAACAAAAAAAAACAGGTAACTGTCAAAATGTTAGCTTAATACACTCAATAAGTATTCTTCTGGTATTAATTCTTATTTATTTATGATGATTTTTGTGCAGTTGAAAATTTCTGGAAGTCAATGGACAAGAGAATTGAAAAAATTAGTTCTCTTAGAAGTTTATATTTTGTTGGTCAGAATGAATATTGTTTTGCTTCAAAAAGTTAAATACAAATGTTAAGTTTGTGGGTAAGTTATAACTTATTATTCCAATATAATATAGACTAAAATATGAGTCATTCTTCTCCTCAAAATCCTTGATAGGTGAGGATTGTACCACTTGACATTTAACCCTTGAACTCCCAAGTGTCTTTAGGATAATATACCCGAGTGCTACTTAGTGTTCTGTATTTAATGTAGTGTAAATACTTAATCAATTGGTCATGATGGCAAATTGGAATAACATCTGTAACTGAAGTGATGAACTGGATGAACTGCATCTTACAAGCCTTTAGTGTTCTGGGTGCAGCAGTGTCAAGCATGATGGGAATTCAGAGATAAATGACTCATAAGTATAGGCAGCTAACATGTATTTTTGCCAAATACCAATCTGAATTATCCTCCCAGATTCAGAAATAGTAAAGATCTGTAAATACATAAATTTTAATCTTGTGTTACAAAGAAAAAAAAAAAAAAAGAAAAAAAAAAACCAAAAAGAAAAAAAAAAAAAGAGTAAAAGAAAATAACCATCTCTAAAAGAATACAGTACATATTTTATCTTGCATAATAGATAGATACGCAAGGAAATATGTACACAAGCATAGAGTATATGTCCAACATGTTCTGTATGCAACAGATGCCGTGTCTGCATTTTGTGCAGTAAGTTACACTAGGTTTTTTGAGTGGGTAACAGCATCTAGATGCACTCCTGGATGTTTGAGCCAATACTTTATATTAAGGGATGTTAACAAGGAGAAGGATGTCATCTTCTCCAATTTTTATGTAGGAGAAGGGAAGACCTGAGGCCACATTAGCCTTACTTCTCAGTAAATACAAGTCTAATTATTTGTTATGTGATTAAAAAACTTTGCACAAACTTTTCAACACTGGACTCTACTTTACCAATTCAGCTTCCTGTGATATCTACCAAACTTAACTAATAGCAGTATCTGAATATTCAAGAATTCCTGCTAAGGCCTCTATGCTGGTACAGCATTGCTGCCTGGTTATACTGTTGAAATGATCCTTCTGAAGCCCTATTTTAGGAGTATTGACAGTAGTCTCCAAACTGTGTTCTGGTCAATGTAGTCTGATATTTTTATTTTTGTATGTCACTGCATACATATGGCTTCCTTCAGAGTTCCTTTTTCTGACCAAGCAAACATTGTCATCTTTGTAGAAAGACTGTTTGGTTCAAAGATCTTTTTCAGAGTTGGGAATTCTAGTGGTTAACGGTTCAGGAAAGCTCCTCTTACGAGGAGCTGCTGAGGGAACAGAGATTTTTTTCTAATCTGGAGAAAATGAGGCTCAGGGGAGGACTTATAGCTCTCTACAACAACCTGAAAGAAGGTGGGTGTTGTCCTCTTCTCCCAGGTAACTAACAATAGGATGATAGGAAATGACCACAGTGACAGGGGAGGTTCAGACTGCATATTAGCAAAAACTTCTCAAAAAGAGTTGTCAGGCACTGGAACAGGTTGTCAAGGAAGGAGGTAGTCATCATCCCTGGAAGTGTTCAAGAAACATATAGCTGTGGTACTAAGGAACGTGGTTCAGAAGGCAATATTGATAGTAGGTGCACAATTGGACTAGATGATCTTGGAGATCTTTTCCAACCCTAGAGATTCTATGATTCTATCTGAACTCCTTAAATTATGTAAATCTCATCTTCACAATCAGCAAAAAAGAAAAAACAAAAAACAAACCAAAACAAACAAAAAAACCAACAAACATTTTCTATACAGAAGAAAATACCTTGAAATTCTTTACTACTAATCTGTCAAGTGTCTACTCAATATGTGCAGTAAATTTTAACTACAGCAACTTATAATTATCCCTGCAAAAAACAATATGGTGGGAAGGAAGCACTCAATTTTTAACACAAATCTGAATGTCTGGATTTGTCTAGACTCATGGTGTGATAATTCTTACTGTAGAGGTCAATTTGTTGGGAGCGTCAGTGAAATAGTAGGATAATTTTTTATTTTTATACACAGTTTCAACTGCACAGCTATTCATTGTCAATTTCCTATCTCAATCCTTGTCTGCATAATCAGAATGTTATATACAACGAGGGCTAAGCCTGTCTTTTTTTCTTCAGGGTAAATAAAAAAAAAAGAGAGAGGGGGAAAAAAAAAGAGAAAAAAAATGCAAAAGAAGCATGTAGAACTCTTTATGGAATTTTTGTTATCTGTGGGAATTATGGTTTGCCACAGCAGAGAAAAAGATCTTTCAGACGTGCATGACATTCTCATCCAAACAGTTGTGCACATCCAATGGTTTATTTCTGTGAATGTAAGAGACTGGTATTTAAAAACCACAAGCTTTTCTTCTTCTCATAACCCTCGCTCGGGTGCAGTCCTTTGAACAGTTAAATCAGCTTGTGATACTTTGCCTTATCGCAGCAATTAATTGCTTCATTTTGATGAAGTCAGAAAAAATGTTTATCATCATATGAAAGCTTGGAAAGCTTGTCTTCAGAATTAATTTTGACAAAATTTCTTCCTCTTAATTTTGACAAAATTTTTGCATGAAGTATAACCAACTAACAAGAGATATTTTGATATTTTTAATCCTTAATTTGTTTTTCTTGTTCAGCATAGCATTCTGGGGGCTGCTGAAAGTATTACATGATGCCATATGAGAGAATATAAGCAAAATGTTTCCTTTTAAGTTGATTTAGTCCCTTTTCTCCTAAAGATAGGAACTTGGCACTGAGATGTGCATTTCTTCTAGACCTCAGAACAGCACCTATAAGGACCGTATTATGCACCTTGGTTGCATAAATATCTTCCTTTAATCTGCATAGCACAGAGCCTTTCTCACGTAACTGTCTTAGCAAATGTCCCATTCTGGAGTCAAGAGTCTTGAAAACTGAAATGTCTTCTAATTGACTTGCTAGTTCATCAGGTGGCTCATCATACATTTTCAATAATGTTTTTTCATTACTCCTACGTCTAGGTCTAGGCAGTGTCAATCACATAAGTCATGATTCGTAGACTTTCACTTCATATGGAACATAGTCTGAATAATTTGATGTACTACAAATTAAATGTTTTTTTTCTTTTATTTTCCTTCCTGAATTAGTTATTTTATGCACTGTGTTATCAAGATTGATAGCTGAACCCACTTTAATCTTAGATCCCCTAAGAAGCTGCCTCTAGACATAAAATACTTTTTTATTAATTTAATAGATTGCATCTTAGAAGATTCAGTGGAACAAAGATGATTACAAATCACTTCTCAATCTAGTTACTAAAACATGGCTAAGACAAAGCATTCACACTTTCTATTAACATTTATTCAACACAGAATTTTCTGTGTTCCTCCTATATACAGTCAGCTTAAGTTCCTATGTATATTATTTTACAAACCACTATGATATTTAGGCTTAACATGGTGACTTCTCTCCTTTCTGTAACACCAGTTATTGATGGTACTGTCATGTGAGAGACTGCTTCCATGGAAACACCCTCCGTACTGTATGGTGTCTGTATTTGATTTAATACATTTTTCATAGCAAATTTTTTTCTTCACTTCTACAATGGATTTATCACAGCTCTGAATATTCCTGTGGCATGTGTATTCTCCCATTCTTGTCACAAATGTTGTTTTAGTTACACATTTGCATGCTAATCAATGTGACTTCATCAGTGTTGTTGATATGATTTTGCTATATTTTCAATTACAGATACAGAGTATGTACTAGATCTTCTTATCCATTATGTAAGTTGCAATTCATGCTGATCTGTTTAAAATACCTTCATAGTCACCATTGCATGGTTCAACACATTATTTGCATTTGTACTACATTTAAATGCAGCGCTTCAAAAAGGGAAAGGAAGCTTGTCGTTGTTAGAGTTTAGGATATGAAGGGGGGACAAAAAAGGACAAAAGTAGCTTTTCAAGTGCCAAATTTTAGAAGCTATTAATGATTATCAAGGAAACTGTCTGTGATTTACTGCTGTCTGTTTTTGTTAACATATATCCAGAAAAAAAATGAAAATGCTTCATATAAGAAAATTATCCAATCATAGGGCAATAAAAGGAGTTTATTTTACTCCTGGTCCATCCTTTAATAAGTAAAAAAGCTAGATTGAAAATCCAAGGAGTTTAAATAGATGCTGGTTACAATGAATAAGAGATTGATTACCAGCATGTCAAAGTACCTTATCTTTACAAGTAAATATATGAGACTAGAAATGGAGAATTTTTTTTTTTTTTTTTTTTTTGCTAATGTTTCTGATGTACTTGCTAAGATAGTTATATGCTTCCTAGATACGGAGTCTAAAATCAGTCAAATATTAGCATTTCTGAACTATTAGAGTCTTGTTTTGGAACAGAACTGAGACATAGATGGCTGGATCACCTTGCACTATGTTTCTGCCTAATGATACAGAACTTATGTATAGGAATAGACACCTGACTTTGGACAGCTGACCAGTAACAATACAAAGTTTGCACAAATCTCTTTGATCTGACTCAAACCATCATAAGTCTAATGAGTAGCAGACTAGTGAAGTCTCTAGCTTCAAGAAAACTGTCAGGAGACTCCAGTATGAACTGGAGTCAAAAGCAGCCAAATGGTATGCAACCATTGACATTGCTAATGCTTTTTTCTCCATTCCTTTGGCCAAAGAATGTAGGCCACAGTTCGCTTTCACATGGAGGGGCATTCAGTATACTTGTGTACAATCAAGGAAAAAATAATATAATTGAAAAGTACAGTCAAATA
>JAPSGF010000111.1:358427-371367 GCA_035772895.1 Perdix hodgsoniae | reverse complement strand
AGATAACTAATCAAAGGTTCAGGCTGTGATTCAGCAGCTCCCATACAACTTGGAACCGTTTGCCCCAGGGGTGGAAACACAGCCCAACCATTTGCCATGGGTTGATCCAAACTGTATTGGAACAGGGCAGTGCTCCTGAGCACCTGCAATACATTGATGATATCGTTGTGTGGGGCGATTCAGCGGAAGAAGTCTTCACAAAAGGAGAGCTAATAATCCAAATTCTTCTGCGTGCTGGTCTTGCTATTAAGCGAAGCAAAGTGAAAGGACCTGCTCAGGAGATTCAGTTCCTAGGTATAAAGTGGCAAGATGGCCGTCGTCACATCCCGACAGATGTGATCAACAAAATCACTGCTATGTCTCCACCCACTAGTAAGAGAGAGACACAATCTTTTTCTGGGTGTCATGGGCTTTTGGAGAATGCATGTTCCAAACTACAGCTTCATTGTAAGCCCACTTTATCATGTGACACGAATGAAGAATGAATTTACATGGGGCCCTGAGCAGCAGCAGGCTTTTGAACAGATTAAACAGGAGATAGCCCGTGCCATGGCCTTAAGGCCAGTACGGACAGGACAGGGTATAAAGAACATCCTCTACACTGCTGCTGGAGAGAAAGGTCCCACTTGGAGTTTGTGGCAAAGAGCCTCAGAAGAGACCCGAGGCCAACCCCTGGGATTTTGGAGTAGAGCATATAAAGGGTTGGAAGAGGGCTACACTCCAACTGAAAAGGAGATCTCAGCCGCGTATGAGGGGCTTCGGGCTGCTTCTGAAGTAGTCGGTATTGAAACACAGCTCCTTCTGGCACCTCGACTGCCAGTGCTGAACTGGATGTTCAAAGAAAAGGTTCCCTCCACTCATTATGCAACTGATGCCACTTGGAGTAAGTGGGTTGCATTGATTATGCAACGAGCACGGATTGGGAATCTCAGCCGTCCAGGAATCCTAGAGGTCATCATGGACTGGCCTGAAGGTAAAAAGTTTGGAACATCACCAGGAGAAGAAGTATCACGAGCTAAAGAGGCCCCACCATACAATGAATTACCAGAAAATGAAAAAAAATATGCCCTGTTTACAGATGGATCGTGTCGTGTTGTAGGAAAGCATCGCAGATGGAAATCTGCTGTGTGGAGCCCCACACGACAAGTTGCAGAGGCCACTGAAGGGAAAGGAGAATCAAGCCAGTTTGCAGAGGTAAAGGCTGTCCAACTGGCCTTAGATGTTGCTGAACGGGAGAGGTGGACAATACTTTATCTTTACACTGACTCGTGGATGGTGGCAAATGCTCTGTGGGGGTGGTTACAGCAGTGGGAACAAAATAACTAGCAAAGAAGGGGTAAACCTATTTGGGCTGCTGAATTGTGGGAAGATATTGCTACCCAGATAAAGAATATGGTCGTGAAAGTACACCATGTAGATGCTCATGTGCCCAAGAATCGGGCTACTGAAGAACAGCAAAATAACCATCAGGTGGACCAAGCTGCCAAAATTGAAGTGGATCAAATAGACCTGGACTGGCAGAACAAGGGTGAATTATTTCTAGCTCGGTGGGCCCACGAGACCTCGGGCCATCAAGGGAGAGATGCAACATATAAGTGGGCTAGAGACCGAGGGGTGGACTTAACTATGGGTGCTATTGCACAGGTTATTCATGACTGTGAAACGTGTGCCATAATCAAACAAGCCAAGAGGATGAAACCACTCTGGGAGGAAGGGTGATGGCAAATGTATAAATATGGGGAGGCATGGCAGGTTGAGTATATCACCTTGCCACGGTCTTGCAGTGGTGTTATGTGCTTACCATGGTGGAGGCAACCACAGGGTGGCTTGAAACATACGCAGTACCCCATGCTACCGCCCAAAACACCATATTAGGTCTTGAGAAACAAGTCCTGTGGTGACATGGCACCCCAGAAAGAATTGAGTCAGAGAATGGGACTCATTTCAAGAATTCTCTTGTAAGTACTTGGGCCAAAGATCATGGCATTGAGTGGATTTATCATATTCCCTACCATGCACCAGCCTCTGGTAAAATTGAACGCTACAACGGGTTGTTAAAAACTATGCTGAAAGCAATGGGTGGTGGAACATTTAAACACTGGGAGAAGCATTTGGCAGAAGCCACCTGGTTAGTCAATACCAGAGGATCTATCAGTCGTGATGGTCCTTCCCAATCTAGCTCCCACATACCATAGAGGGAGATAAAGTCCCTGTTGTACATGTAAAGAGCATGTTGCGTAAAGCAGTTTGGGTTCTTCCAGCAAACCTCTCCATGGTACTGTTTTTGCCCGGGGACCAGGGTCCACTTGGTGGCAAAAAAACGGGGATGTTCAATGTGTACCACAAGGAAACTTGATGCTGGGGAGTGTAGACAGTAATTCTCTGTATATGTATATAGACATGTGTGTAATGCATTTTAATCATTTTTTGTTTATTTACATGTATGTATATATACAAAGCATGATGTAGTGATATAGAATAAGGGGTGCAATGTCATGGTTTTACGTTATTTGGTTTTCAGTATTCCACATCAACACATCATGTAGTCGTCCCTTGTCACTACCTGTTACAAGTAGTGTTAAATAACTGGAAGAATACTACAATTAACTTATATTCTGGGTGTTATTTTAATGACAGCACAACAATGTCCATTTAATAGTGAAAATTTCAGCAAACGTCTCACCCTATCTTTAGAGTTATTGCTGTTGCTGATGTTGCAATTCCAATTACAGAATCAGAGAATCGTAGGGGTTGGAAGGGACCTCCAGAGATCATTGAGTCCAACCCCCCTGCCAAAGCAGGTTCCCTACACCAGGTCACACAAGTAGGTGTCCAGGCGGGTCTTGAATATCTCTAGAGAAGGAGGCTCCACAACCTCCCTGCGCAGCCTGTTCCAGTGCTCCGTCACCCTCACCGTAAAGAACTTCCTATGCTCCAGTTTCTGGCCGTCTCCCCTTGTCCTGTTCCCACGCACTACTGAAAAGAGTCCAGCCTCACCACTATGGCCCCCACACCTCAGGTATTTATAAATCTGGATCAAATCCCCTCTCAGCCTTCTTTTCTCAAGGCTGAACAGACCCTGTTCACTTAGTCTTTCTTCATAGGGGAGTTGCTCCAGGCCCTTCACCATCTTTGTGGCCCTCTGCTGGATTCTTTCCAAGAGATCCCTGTCTTTTTTGTACTGGGGAGCCCAGAACTGGACACAGGACTCCAGACGAGGCCTTACCGGGGCAGAGTAGAGGGGGAGGATCACCTCCCTCGACCTGCTGGCCACGCTCTTTTTAATGCTCCCCAGAATGCCATTGGCCTTTTTGGCCACCAGGGCACACTGCTGGCTCATGGCCAACCTGTCGTCCACCAGGACACCCAGGTCCCTCTCTGCAGAGCTCCTCTCCAGCAGGTCATCCCCCAACCTGTATCGGTGCATGCAATTATTCCTCCCTAGATGCAAGAGTCCACACTTGCTTTTCTAAACCTCATCTGTGGTCTTACTGCCCAGCTCTCCAGCTTGTCCAGGTCTCGGTGAATGGCAGCACAGCCTTCAGGTGTGTCAGCCAATCCTCCCAACTTCGTATCATCAGCAAACTTGCTGAGGGTGGCAACTATCCCCTCATCAAGGTTGCCGATGAAGATGTTGAACAAGACCAGACCCAGCACAGACCCCTGGGGGGACACCATTAGTTACAGGCCTCCAGCTGGACACTGCACTGCCAATGACGACTCTGCCAGTCAGCCAGTTCTCGACCCACTTCACTATCCACTCATCTATCCCATACTTCCTCAGCTTTGTTATAAGGATGCTGTGGGAGACAGTATCAAATGCCTTTCTGAAATCAAGGTAGACTACATCTACCGCTCTCCCCACATCCACCCAGCGAGTGACAACTTCATAGAAGGCCACCAGGTTGGTCGAGCACGACCTCCCCTTGGTGAATCCATGCTGGGTACTACTGATAACCTCCTTTTCTCCCAGTTGTCTGGAGATGGCATCCAGCACAAGCTGTTCCATCACCTTCCCTGGGACAGAGGTGAGGCTGACTGGCCTATAATTACCCGGGTCCTCCTTCTTGCCCTTTTTGAAGACCGGAGTGACATTGGCTGTCATCCAGTCTTCAGACACCTCCCCAGTTCTCCAGGACCTCTCAAAGATTATAGAGAGTGATTCAGCAATGATCTCCGCCAGCTCTCTCAACACCCGTGGATGCACCCCATCAGGTCCCATGGATTTATGGACCTTAGTGTTTCCTAGGCATTCACGGACCACCTCTTCCCTGACTGAAGGGAAGTCTCCCATTCCCCAGACTCTCTCATGAACCTCCAGGGTCTGGGATACCTTTTCACTGAAGACAGAAGCAAAGAAGGCATTCAGTATTTCCACCTTCTCAGTATCCCCCATTACCAGGACACCCCCCTCACTTAGTATGGGGCCCACATTCTCCCTAGCCTTCCTTTTGCTGTTAATGTACTTAAAAAAGCCTTTTTTATTATCCTTTATCACTTTAGCTAGATTCAACTCCAGGTGGGCTTTAGCCTTCCTTGTCGTGTCCCTGCAGGCCCTGACTACATTCTTGTATTCTTCCCAAGTGGTATTCTTCCCAAGTGAACTCTCTCTTCCCAAGGGAACTCTCTCTCTCCTATCTTATTTGATAGTCTCAATTTCAATTAGATTGTATTATATTGTGTTATTCTGCATTCCAATATCCTAGTTAGTAAAATAAGTTTTCCTCCATAGATTGTTGCTGCTGTTTTTTTTCTCCTCTCTTTCCTCCCCATTTTGTGGGCCAGGGTGTGGATGGAGGGGCAGGGGCCTACTGCCCCCTGTCATGGGCATAGATCAATCTAGTTAATGCCGTGACATATGGGAAACACAGTGGAAGAAAATCAAATCATCTGGATTGGAGGAATTAGCAGAGGGAAACAGGATTATCTTAGATTTCCGTGATTCCTTTCATTTTATCACATGAACTATCATTTCTTGTATCCTGTTCTTGATTCCTGGATATTGCCTTGTGCTTCTTTATTGATGATTGCAAAAAATGCAGATTTTTGGTGTTCTGTATCTTCACAAGAGAAATGACATTAGTTTTGAATTGCACTACTGAAGATATATTCCTATTACAATGAGCATCAGCATTTGCTCCATAGCCAGCTACAGCAATGAAAATACACTGACTACCCATTTGCATTTTTTTTCATTTTGTGCAATACTTTGTGTTAAATTCATGAGAAAATTTATGGGCTGGAGGTGTTCTACAATGTGGTAACCTGTGAGCTACTTTCTCCCTGTGAGCTACTTTTCTTCATTACTACTCTTCTGTATTCATTGGTTGAATTTAAAGAAAATGATAAGTTCCATTTTTTATATGTTTGCTTATGGACATGTAGTCCGAAGAAAGATTCCCCTCTTGATAAAGGGGGAAATGAGGTATATATACACGGCAAAGTACACAGGCTTAGGTGCTCATGCTCTGGATACTATACAGACTATACATTTGCAGACCTATACATTTGCTTTTTGCACTTGATGTTTTGATGTGGAATACTGATGTGGAATACTGACAACAAAAAAATCACAAAACCACAACAACTGTTAAACAAAAAACCAAAGAAAGGTACAACTGAAAGACTAAATGGTTTATGTTCCAGATCAAGTAGACTTGATCTAGAGACTTCTTGAACAGTCCTTTGTTCAGTGAAAAACATCATCTAGTAGAAAAAGAAAGAAAACTCTTCAAGGATTGACCAATAGACTTGTAAAATAAGTCATGGGACACGTGGTCAGAGTTGCCTCAAGCTACCTTTTGTAAAATTAAAAAAAAAATGATTTTACTAATTGTCACGGGCTTATCTATGTCTGTGACAGACAGCAGGCCCATAGGGACATCAGCCTGAAAAGGCACGGGAGTGAGGAGGGTTGGGAGAGAAGAGAACAAAGAGGAAAAGCAATAATATTAAATTAGAGAGGAAAAAAAAAAAAAAAAGACCTTACTTTACAGCTGAAGGTGTGACAGCTAGGGAGCATGTATTGCTGAGACAAGCACTAAATGAGAGCAGTCTCGTGACTTGTGAGCAGCTTTATCTTTCCCTCTGAATAGAAGACATAAACAAAAAGACTTCTGGGATGTGTAGCTCCTCTTCTGAGAACCAGGTACCCAGAAAATCTGCAGTCCACAGAACTGGAACATTAACTTTTTAACTTCCAGTGTTCTACATGATGTTATGATGTGAAATACCAATAACAAAGATCATAAAATTGTGATACTATCTTAAGTGTCTACCTTATTACAACTTAGCTGTGGTATTTGCTTATATTTTCCATTGATTTTTAGGGAATATTCATAAGCTCAGTCACAAGATATGAAATTAATATTCACTATTTCACTATATTACGAAATACTATGATTTTTAATAAAACTTTAAACTTATTTAAGCAAAGGAAATATACTTTCATATTGTGAGACATATGCTCCTCTGGAAAGTTTTAATAAAATATTACTTAAAACATACAATTCACACTTCAACAAAACTGGTTCTTTCTAGAAAAGTAGAATATCTCTTTACTTTGGATAGTTCTGCATAAAAACAAGAAAGTTGACCAGCAAGATGAGAAGAGTACACTAGGTAAGCTTATTATTTATAAGCCTAAATCCTCACATATTTCCCCTCTAATATGGTCATATACAATTGTGCGTATATTTTCTATCCGTTTTCCTGGTGTTGTATGGCTTAGAGTCCTACTCTGTCCTATAGATTCAGAGCTTCTCTTCTCTTTATCTTACACTGTAGTTTGTGGAAGAACAGGGAACTGTGAGCTTCTAGAATCAGCAGGTAGAGTTATGAGACTTTGGTACAGGAAATAACATGACCAAGTTCTACATCATCAGCTCCTATAAGGAAAAGATCCTGCTTATTCTTCTTCATTCAGAGAAATATTGTCTGGTCTTGATCTTCATGGTCTGGCAGTTCTCCAAACAAGCTCTCCTTTTTTGTGTGATCCTTCAAAGGTGTTGATAAAAACCTTAGTTCCCAGTGTTTTTGAGATGTTAGTGTCTATAGTATCAGAAAATCATGGAGAACTGAAATTGTTTTCCATCTTACTTTGGCATTGTTTAAAAGAGTAATGCCTTATTTCTTACTTTTTTTCATGTGAGTTGCCTACTTTCTGGAAAACTTTCTGGTTTGTTTGTTTGTTTCATTCCTTCTTGTTGTGATTACTGTTTAAGAGGTGTGAATGTTGCAAGGCTAGGCAGTGGCTAGGTTTCTCTTATAAAAACTGAGCAACAAAATGAAAAGGCATGAACTACCCAAGCAGAATATGATATAGGGTGTTATAAAGATTATTGGAACATGACAGAAGAGCAACTGTGGTGATAAAGAATGCACTGCTGAGCGTGTGCTGCTATGAATCTGAGAAACAGATAAAGTGGTAGGTTACAAATACCTTTATAAATGGCCCATTAACAGTTTGGAAGAAAAAGAAAGGAAAAACAAAACAAAACAAAACAAAAACAGAAAAGGTTAAAATAAAAAACATCTTAGATCATCTTAGTGGCCCTCCTCTGGACCTGTTCCAAGAGCTCTGCATCTATTTTGTGCCAGGGGCCCCAGGCTTGGAAGTAGTATTCCAGATGGGGCCACACAAGAACTGAGTAGAGAGTGACAATCATCACCCTCTCCTCCTTGGAGGGATATGGATTTGGGGGTGGACCACTCAATGGATAAGGAATTGGTTGAACGGCTGCAGATGAAGGATGGTGATTAATGGTTCTATGTCCAGGTGGAGGCTGGTAATGAGTGGTGTCACCCAAGGGTCTTGGGACTGGTGCTCTTTAACATCTTTATCAATGACATCGATGACAAAATCAAGTGCACACTCAGCAAGTTTGCTGATGACACCAAGCTGGTATGATTGACACAATGAAAGGAAGGGATGCCATTCAAAGGGACCTCAACAGACTTGAAAGGCAGGCCCGGGTGAGCCTCATGAGGTTCAACACAGCGAAGTGCAGAGTTCTGCCCTTGGACCAGAGGAATCCCAGGCATCCATACAGACTGGAAGGAGCAGTCCTTGAGAGCAGCCCAGCAGAGAAGAAAATGGGGGTCCTGGTGAATGAAAAACTTAACATGAGCCAGCAGTATGCTCTTGCAGATTGAAAACCAAATGGTATCCTGGCCTCCATCAGAAGAGGGGTGGCCAGCAGGGACAGGGAGGTGATTGTCCCTCTCTACTCTGCTCTTGTGAGGTCCCATCTGCAGTACTGCATCCAGATCTGGAGCCCCCCATACAGGAAAAACAGGAAGCTGTTGGAGAGGGTCCAGAGGAGGGCCGCAAAGATGATCAGGGGACTGGAGCACCTCCCCTACCAAGACAGGCAGGGGGAGCTGGGTTTGTTCAGTCTGAAGAAAAGAAGGCTGCAGGGTGACCTCATTGCAGCCTTTCAATACCTAAAGGGAGCCTATAAACAGGAGGGGAGTCAATTCTTTGAAAGTGTTTTGTTCTTTGACAAGGTTTTAAGTTGAGGGAGGGAAGATTTAGGTTGGATGTCAGGGGGAAGTTCTTTACAGAGAGAGAGGTGAGGTGCTGGAACAGTCTGCCTGGAGAAGTTGTGGATCCCCCATTCCTAGAGGTGTTCAAGGCCAGGTTGGATAGGACCCTGGGTACCCTGATCAAGTATTAAATGTGGAGGCTGGGGGCCCTGCCTGTGGCAGGGGGGTTGGAGATTCATGATCCTTGAGGTCTCTTCCAACCCAGGCCATTCTGTGATTCTGTGATTCTGCGATTCTGTGATTCTGTAATTCTGTGATTCTGTGAACTGGGTTTGTTTAGCTTGGAAAAGAGAAGGCTCCAGGGAGACCTCATTGTGGCCTTCCAGTACTTGAAGGAAGCATATAAACAGGAGGGGGAATGGCTGCTTACATGGGTAGATAGTGATAAGACAAGGGGGATTGGTTTTAAACTAAGACAAGGGAGATTTAGGTTAGATATTGGGGGAAGTTTTTCACTCAGAAGATAGTGATGCACTGGAACAGGTTTCCCTGAGAGGCTGTGGATGTCCCATCCCTGGAGGCATTAAATGCAAGGCTGGGTGTGTCTCTGGGCAGCCTGGTCTACTGGTTGGCGACCCTGCCCACAGCAAGGGGGTTGAAACTAGATGATCTTTGATGTTCCTTTCAACTCAGGCCATTCCGGGATTCTAGGATTCTGTCTCTGAAAGGAAGATAGTCACTCGGCTGAAGCAAGGATGAGTTATTGCAAAAAAGACCTATTTCAGAAGCATCAGGTCCTCTACTTACAGTGGTCTAGGAATATCTGTATTGAATAATACTAGACATAATGATTGTTATTCTTATTGAGGTTAATGTGCACCACTGAAGAAACATGTTGCAAGTGTTTAGTGAATATAACTTTATAATTTAATAATACTCACACAAATGTGTCCTAGAATGAGGTAAAAAAAGAATAATTATAAAAAAAAAATAAAAAATGGGGAGAGACAGAAGGCAAATATAACGTATTCATTTTCAGTATCTTAACTATATGGTAACAGCATCTACAGTGGATACGACATCAAGGAGTATTAACCCCTCTGTATGTACTTCTTCTGAATTCATATTCACTTGACAAATCACTTAAAACTTGGGGATAATGGTAGATGGCAAGCTGAACATGAGCAAGTACTGTGTCCTCAAAGCCTGGAAAGCCATTTTTATCCTGGGCTGTATTAAAAGAAGCATTGCCAGCAGATCAAGAGATGTGACACTGTCCCCTCATTGTCCTATGTGTCTACTATTTATGTTTTTGCTTAGATGACCTTACGTAACAACATAGTCAAAGTGTTTACTACTTTTTGAACAAAGCAGTTCTGCCTGAATTCAAGTGTCGTTAAGCGGTAATAGTATTGCTGCTCTGTTTTATGAGGCTGTAAGATGGTTCTGCTGAGTAGTTTATCCCAAGGTGGGAACCAGAAAATTGCAAGGAAAAACACTCACACAGCTCTTTTGCTGCAAAATGTGTCTGTGAACAAACACTTTAAGCAAGAAACAGCTTACTCAAGGGTAGATCACAATTTACAAGTACTTCCACATTGCACCTCTTAGACAGCTAGTCATCTCATAAACAGCATGTATCACTGAGCTTTTTTGATTTCCAACACTACAGTACAGGCTGCAGCATTTATAGGATGGAATTTATTTATTAGGATCTCCTTGGTGAACTATACTAGTACAAAACCTTACTCAAAGAGCAGTTTATTTGAAATTAAAGGACAAGGTGCTTTGTGTTTCATCCTCTGGATTAGCTTTGTAGAGTCTAACAATTAAAATTGTATTAAAACATAAGGATGGAAAATTTTCAGTTCACTAGACTACTTTAAATGAAAAAACTACTATGACTGTAACAGGACATAAAATGAAAATCATATGATATTCAGTAAAATCTGAATTGCAGTGTTTTTTAATTTTTCATTTTTAGCTTAATAGGAATCTCTGTTAAAACTTTGTCCTCCTGAAGCCAACAAAGATTTCACTCCGTATTCATAGTAACTAGTAACAATTTTTTTATTTGCTTAGAAGGCAATTCTGATGATCTGGTTGAAAAGAGCAAGTATTTTATTAAAGTGACAAGAAAAAAAATATCAGTGAATAACTGCACTTAAGCTTCCACTTTTGTTCCATTTTTATTTAAAAAGCCTTTGATTTAATGATTGTAATATGTATTACTAACTTTTAAAATGTTATATAGGCCATTTCCATTCACACTATATTTAATCAGTAGAAAACCAAACAACCTGAACTACTGCAAAAAGCAGTGAAAATTAATTATAAGATGAATTTGCAGTTGCAGAAAGTTCTGTCAGTTCATCATTAAATCCATACGTAAACTCAGATAAATCTGTAGTAAGGTTTATTATAAAATCAAAATCTAACGTACGTAATTTTTAACTGGAATGATGTTTCCATTCTGAAGTCACTGGCTTTCGGTAGACTTGCAAAGCATATTCATTCAGGAACTATGCTACTCGTCTTCTTCCCAAGCTTTTCTTCTAAATTTCCTGTGAGAATGCATGATATACTCTCACAATTTCAATTCAAAATTAGGTCAAGATCAGTTGTCACTTCACATTTATTTCTATTGGAGAGTATAAATTTGGCAAAAACTAAATGATGAATTAGAATTAGAACTTTTACAAGTGCAGTTATCATAATAACTTCATGTTCTTTGCGTAGAGAAAGGACAATTTAATTATGTACAGATTGAGGATCTTGTAGGGCAGGCAAGCCCAACCAGCAGCCTTTGGGCCATGTGCATCCCAGCATGGTCGCAATGCAGTCCACTCCCTGTCCTGCACTATAAAGATGGCAGCTCCTCACCAGAAGCAGCCCTGGGAATGCACCCATCACTCAGACCAAACAAACCATCAGTGTGTTTTTAACTCATTATTGACTGAAATCAGGGCACAGGGATGGCAGTGCTGTGCAGTGCTGACTCAAATGATGGTAGATAATTTTATGCATTTTGATATATTGTTGTCAGCAGATATGGTGCAGTTCAGCTTGTTTCTGTGGCTAAATGGGGAAGGGGGACTCATGGACACACACCCCAAGATGGGTCTAAGAACAAAACAGCAACAAGAAGATAAGGGAGAAAATTAATTTACTAAATACAAGAGCAGAGTATGAGATAATACAATATAGTACAATATAAATGGAATTGAAGATAATAAAACAAATAAATGAGAGAGATTGTGTCCAAAAACAGAACACCTTACTTCAGTGCTGAAAGTGAGATGTCTGAGGAGCACACACACCAGAGACGAGCAGAAAGATGGGATAGTATCATGACTCCCAAACTATTTTATCTTTTCCTCTAAACAGAAAACTGCAATGGAACAGCTAAGTCTTCTGGGATCTCTAGTTCATTCTTTTTATTCTGAGAACCAGGAATCTGGAACTGCTGACAATCCATAGAACTGGAACAATAACTCTTTAACAAACAAACAGTAGTTAACATGCATTAAACACTCAGACACATATGTACATGGGATTACTGACTGCACTCCCCCAACATCAAATTCCCTTGTGGTACACATTGAACATCCCCATTTTTTTGCATCACCCAGACCCAGATCTTCAAGCAAAAACAGTTCCACAGAGAGCCTTACCCTTTTCAGAAGCTGGAAAAACACAAACCACTTTTCCCAGCATGCTCTTTACATGTACTACAGGGACCTTATCTTACTGCAGAGTATGCAGGGAGCTGGATTGGGCAGGACCATCATGATTGATACATCCTTGAGTACTGACCAACCAAGAAGCTAAACGCTTCCCCCAATGCTTAAATGTTTCGCCAACCATTGCTTTCAACATAGTTTTTCACAGCTCACTGTATCATTCCAATTTACCAGAAGCTGATGTATGATAGGGGACATGATGAATCTGCTCAATGCCATGATCTTTGGCCCAAGAGTTCTCTAGAGAATTTTTGAAATGAGCCGCATTCTCTGACTCAATTCTTCTTGGAGTGCCATGTTGCCACAGGACTTGATTCTAAACACCTAATATGGTATTTTGGGCGGTAGCATGGGGTACTGCATATGTTTCAAGCCACCCAGTGGTGGTCTCCACCATGGTAAGCACATAGAATCATAGAATCATAGAATCATAGAATCATAGAATCATAGAATCACAGAATCATAAAATCACAGAATCATAGAATCATAGAATCATAGAACTGCTCAGGCTGGAAAAGATCTTAGAATTTCCTGGAGGCTGGGAACTAGTTCTGCCAGGTAGTGAAATCCATGATATTGAGTTGTCAAGTTGAACAGATTCAGAAAAGCTCTCGGATACTTAACTCTGGCCTCTAAAAAACTAGGATAAAAGTCTTAATATAGGAGTAATTCCATTGAAAGGCTATTTGGCTTAAAATGTTAATGTCTTC
>JAPSGF010000111.1:311022-343396 GCA_035772895.1 Perdix hodgsoniae | reverse complement strand
CAAGCAATCTTGATAGTCTTTACAAGAATTTTGTCAATGAATACTGACACTTATTTTCTTAATCTGTTTTAACTGAAACACAAAACTGAATGAATTAACCTGGACTTAAATGACAGTATTTTATTTTGCTTTCTAAAACTTCCATATATCCTATTAAATCATTAATTATGTATGAGGAAGATTTCTCACATCATTCAAACTGCTTTGCATCCAGCTAGATATAGGGTAAATCCGGTCTACAAGAAATTCATCCAAGGTAAGATGCAACATGGCATATCTTAGCTGTAAAAAGATATGTGTCTAATTATGAACTTTCCAGGCAACATAAGGAACCATTCCCATTCCACGTAATAACATGCAGAAAACTTTATGAGAAAGAGCATGCAGTCAGCACACAGGGATGTAGCTTAGACTGTCATCTTCATATCAATTCTGAGTCAGAAATTATGTCAATCAGACAGGTACTAAGGACCATCACAGCCAACGTTGTTCATGACTGTTTCATGGCAAATGTAGGAAGAAATCTTATCTGCTGTGAATTTGAATGATCACTTCCTTACCCCCTAGGAACTGACATTATTCCACAGGGTAAAAGAAAAAATGTTCAAAAGAGGATTCTCATTAATATGACAACACAAGTCTACATAGCAGTGAAAGGCTTTAGCAGGACTTTAAAAGAAATCATACAAAATGATATCTGGAATATTTCTCATTTTGTTTCTCTTAGGAGTGACTCCTGGACTAAAGATAGAGACATTTCTAAAAGAATTATGTGATTATATAAATATCTACTCATAATGCCTTCTCAGTTGGAATCAGTGGAGTGATAGAAGTGATAGAATCACAGAACTGCAGAAAGGTTGGAAGGAACTTTTAAAGATGTTCAAGGGAAATTTCCAACCAACATTTCCAACTCCTTTCCTATGGGCAGGGACATTTCCCATTAGATCAGGGTGCCCAAAGTCCATATAGCCTGGCCTTGAACATCTCCAGGGATGGCGTAACCACACCATCTCCTGGCAACTTGTTCCTGTGTCTTACCACTCTCACAGTTAAGAATTTCTTCCAAATATCTGATCTAAGTGCACTTCCTTTTAGTTTAAAGTCATTACTTCTTGCTGTGTCACTACAATCCTTCATAAAGAGCCACTCTCCATCTTTCTTGAAAACATCCTGAAAGTACAGGAAAGCCACTGTAAGATTTCTTCTCCAGGCTGAGCAATCTCTTCTCTCACAGTCTTTCTGCACAGGAAAGGTACTCCAGTATCTTTGTGATTAGTGAATATTCTGACCCAGGTAATAATATTGCATTTACTCATGTTGAACTTCATTATGTTCAAATGGATCCACATTTCAAACCTGCCACTGTCCATATGTATCTGTTCTCTTCAGCATTTCAACCACACCACAGGTTGGTGTCATCCACAAACTTGCCTGAGGGTGCACTCGATCTCATTGTCCATGTGGGTGACAAAGATTTAAATAATGTTGATCCTAATATAGTCCTAACAGAAGGACCACTCATCACAGGTATCCATCTGGACATAGAGCAATTGATCAACATGCATCAAATACAGCTATCCGGCCAATCCTTTATCCGTCAAGTGATCCATTCATGAAATCTACATCTCCTCATTTTAGAGACAAGGATGTCATGCAGGACAATGTCAAAAGATTGCTGTGGATGATGCTAGTTGCTCTTCCCTTACCAGGAATGCTGTAACCCTATCAGAAAAGGCCACCAAATTTGCCAGACACAATTTGCCTTTATTGAAGCCATTTTGGCATCGCAACCATAGGTATATTTTCCTGTGCATTAGCATAATTTCCATGATGTTGCTCACAAAGGAGGGATTGATTGATCAGTCATTCCTGGGATCATCCTTTTTTTCTCCTTTTTAAATAGTTGAGGTTATGTTTCACATACCAGTCACTGCAAAGTTTACTGGACTGCCATGACTTTTTAGTAAGCTGTGGTTTACTTCTCGGGAGAGTAGCCCATCTGGCCAAACCATTTCCTAAGACCTGCCCCATTCCAAAGAGCTGTAATGTGGCTGTTTGCCACAGTTAATATCTCAGTAGTCATGGCAGCAGATAAAATCTCCAGTAGGGTTCAGAAGTCCTGTCAGGACAGGACTGATGAATTCCCAGCATGCATTCTGCTGCTTTAAGGTTTTCTCATGCACTCAGTAGCAGCACAGGCCCGCTAATAAACTTTCCCATGCCTAGCTAAATAGAAAACAGTGATTTGACAAAGGGTAGCCTTTTCTACTGCCTTTCATTCATGTAATTCTGCAAACAGACTGCAGAAGATTTTAAACAGCAAAATGCCAGTGTGGGTTCTTTTGTTTGGTTTATTGGTTGGTTTCGGTTGATGCTGTTTATTTTTCTCCAAGTTTTATCCACAGTTCCAACCTTTCCCTAGTCAGCAGGTAAGGAATTGTTCTGTGAATATGCAATCAGTTTCATGATACTGCATTCATCTCTTGTAATCAAGTTCCTCTATTCTCTATTTTTCTCTTTTTTTTTCCCACTAATATTTTTTCAATTCATGTGTTACACATTTATACTTCAGTTCTTGCACCATATATTCCTGAAGACAAAGCAAAGCATGCCCAAGTTAGCTCTGTAGAATTATATTAACATCTTTAATTCCAAAAAAAATACAAAGTGTGTAATAAATAACCTGACTGAAATCGGAAAGCCTCTTTTTGTTTATACTTTTATTGATTCTTGTTCTCTAATCTCACCTACCTCCTTCAATCACTGGTCTCTTGCCTCCTCTATCTGTGATCCAAAATCAAAGTAATATACTTGAGCTAAACAATAGCTGAAATTTATAGAGTGACAAGGCATGCCTTTATCCACCAGAGAAACTCCTTCCAACTCTAGGAAAGGACAAACAATTCAAAGGTTTATTATTCTTTAAGAAAAGAAAAAAAAAAAACAAAGCACAAAGAAAATATCTATCTATAAATCTATCTATAAACTGATGCTGAAGCAGTAATTATTTAGGTAAAGCAGGTAAAGCAGTGGTTATTATGTATCAATTTATGTTGGTTTTGTTTAATTATCTCGAGGGAGAATGAGTGGGACATAAGTCAAAAGGTTGTGCAGTGTCATTGCCCTTGACAGACATATTCTTCTGATCTCTCCTAATCATGCTGTAGCCTTCCCCACCTAGGCAAAACAGTCTATACAGAAATTTTCTGTTTTAGGCACAAATGGTTAATGATCATTGATATGGATGCTGGTTTCCTGTGAGAAATAAATGATTTCTGGTAAGTATGATCATTAGTAGGGAATGTTAGGGCCAAAATATGTATCATCATGTCGGACACAGCATCAAAAGTTACAGTATTCTCAGATACTTTCTTCTAGTATGTATCTTTCTCTTTGTCATGATTTTATGATTTTTGATCGGTGTTCTACTTCTTAACATCATGTAGTGATGACATGGTTGGTCAGTACCTGAGGATCTATCAACTGAGATGGTTCTCTCCAATTCAGACCCTAGAGAGGGAGAAAAGGTTAGGGTTAGCACACGTAAAGAGCGTGCTGGGGAAGCGGTTTGGATTTTCCCAGCTTCAGACAAGGGCAAACCTCTCAGTGGAACTGTTTTTACTCAGGGACCTGGGTCCACTTGGCAGGTAATGCAGAAAAATGGCCATGTTCAGTACCACAAGGGAATTTGATGTGGAGAGAATGCAGTCAGTAATTCCATGTACATATACATGTGTGTGTGTGGGCATGTAAAGCATGTTAATTGTTGTACATAATGTTCTATGATTTATTAAGTGTGAGGTACTGATGTGGAATAATAGGTGGAATGTCATCATTTTATGATTTTTTATCAGCATTCCACATCAAAACATCATGTAGTGTACTGGGAGTTAAAAAGTTAATGCTGTAGTTCCATGGACTATAGATATTTCCTGTCTCTTGGTCTTAGAATAGAAGAATGAACTACAACTCCCAGAAGACTTCATTGTTCCATTTATATTTTCTGTTCAGAGGGAAAAATAAAACTCACTGGGAGTCACAAAACTGGCTTTTTGCTCTTTGCTCTCTGTTCTCCCTGGCCATCTTGCCTGCAGCATTAAAGTAAGGACTTCAGTTTTGGAAACTCTCTCTCGTTTTATTTGATTTATTAGCTTCAATTCCAATCATATTGTATTATATTGTATGATCTTACACTCCACTATTATATTTAGTAAAGTAAACCTTTTCCCTTAACCCGTTGCTGTTTT
Organism: Perdix hodgsoniae; assembly: GCA_035772895.1. NCBI lineage: Eukaryota > Metazoa > Chordata > Aves > Galliformes > Phasianidae > Perdix > Perdix hodgsoniae. Next base: position 339,146 of record JAPSGF010000111.1, on the reverse strand, counting down.
CCCCATGTAAGCCCATCTCTCCTCCTTTTTTCCTTCCCCTCTTTTCTCTTTCTGGGGCTTGGATCCCTCCACCCCATCACAGAAGTAGGCCAAACCAGGCTGAACTGTGATGCTCCAAATACAGTCACACAGCATTTTAGAGATTTAGAGATACTAACAACTTCATTATCAATTATCAACTTGCCTCTTATTTCTCTTTTCACAAGCTAATGTTAGTTCTGCAAAATGTCAGCAGCTCCATAATGTTTAATTAGTAATACTCATTCATTTTTCTTCTAAAACTGATCCCAAATGAAGTGCAAATATAGATGCTATTTTCTTTATTAATGTCCTAGCATTTACATGTTTTGACTAACAAGCTGAAAAATGTGAGTGCGCAAAGATTTTTTCTGTAAATTCTTTTCTAAGAATTTAAAAAGCCCGTTAAGAAATAATTACTCCTAGCAGAGCTCTAGAATTATTTGAATACCTTGCTGATTATATTTCCCCAGTACTTACTGTTTTTATCATTACAGCATACTGGAGAAATTTAGTGGCTATTGTCATGTGTCTCATACTCTTCCATTTTATTTCACAGGTCATTTGCAATCTCTTGAATGGGGAAGCTAAAGATCTTAATTGTATAAACAGTAGTATAGGAAAAAAGTATGAAAATGAATCAGGACTTTATGTTTTCCTTCTGATTGCTTTGAAAACTGCTACAAAGTGTTCTCCTTAAATAATTTTGGCATTCTTACAATGATAAAATTTCATAGCAACACTTTGGAGCATTATGTCTCAATTTATTCCAGATACAATGTGCTTCCAGCATAGAATTACAAAATGGTTTACTGCTCCAGTGAGCTTATGTTGATTTAAATTTTGATAAAGAGAGGTACCAAAATACTGTCAGACTAAATGCCTGCAACTTTCTTTGGCATTTTAGTAGGGTTCACAGCTGTGAGGCAGCTCACAGAATCATTCTTGCCTCTTGGGCAAGAGTGTAGAGCCTCTGTGGGCTCTACACTCTCGTTCTATATAGATTTTCATGGCAGAATGATTGTACAAGGAAGAAAAACCTGTTGAAAGTCTCTACAGAGAAGTCCAGGAATTACCCAAGAAAAGCAAATATCTGGTTTCACATATACACTTAGAAGCCTACATATTTCAAGAGGACTCTAATTCATAAAGGCATTTATGAATGCCTAAGTGTCTCTATGAATTAAAGTCAAAGCTACATTCTAATCAGGAACAATCTACATGGATAAATTTCAAAACAGCCCAAGGTATGAAGAAGTTCCAGTTCAATTCTAATTGTAGGAGAAAGTACTCATTTACGTATTTATAGTTATTGAACCTTTCACAGACTGACTTGTTAGTAAATGACACACTTCTCTCTACACCCTTGGACTTTTTTGGTATAGTATGTTATTTGACTGGGCAAAGTTTCTGTGCATTTGTATCAGATTTGATGCTAGTTAATACAGGAGTCAGGAATATGAACAAAAACCTCTTTACCAGACTATACACTGTGTGCAACTGATTTAATATTGGTAAACACATGAGAAGGAGACCAACACCTGCTCTATAGTAAGCAGAATACTTGAGAGTGCAGCACAACAGTCTCCTGAAAATCTCTTTGTATTCTTGACTCTTCTCTGCCTCGGACTGCTTAGGGGTTACTGTAGCCTAAACTATTCTCATACAATTTCTGTTTGTAGAACTATAATTTTCTCATTTCTTTATATTAGCTTCCAGAGTGGATAAAACTTCCACAGTCCTCACCTCTTTACATTTGCTGGGCTGCATCATTTCAGAGATCACTGCCCAGAGTTGTTAGTGATTAAAAGACCTTTACTTTTTACACCTGCTGTTAGGTTCCCTTCTGAGCCAGTGTCAAAAGAACATTGCATTTACAGTGAGAAACTGCACTTAGCCTAGGATATATCTAGTCCACAATTTTGAGAGATAATATAAAGAACTCAGAGTACTAGAAAAACAAAGGTCTTTTTCCTTTTCTATTAGCAGGAGATAAAAATGTGCCAAAAGGTGGATATTAGGCTTCTTTAATCTGAGTATGTGGATTCTGCTATATGCACCCAAGGTTCTAGCTTTACAGTATGTAATTTTAAGTTTCCTCTACGTTCTTATGATTTAATTGGAAGGTGTCTAACAAACATCTTAGCAGGCACAAGTAGGATGTGAAGTGATCCTTTTTCCCTCTCTCCTCATCTGGATCAGGAAGAAGGCACTTTATGATCCAATTAGTGCCACCAGGAGCTCTCTAATTGCATTATAAGGCATCTTAATAAATAAATAGATAGATAGATAGATAGATAGATAGATAGATAGATAGATAGATAGATAGATAGATAAATAAATAAAATTAGATGGTTTTAAAGCCTGAAAAAAGTTATTTAACTGGTTGAAATCCTAATAACTTAGCAGTAGGAGTATCCAAAATCCCTATAAATTGTACTTTGTCAGTTCCCTCGATGTAAATGCACTGCATCACCCATACTTGTCTGGAGAGTAACAATATCCTTTGTTGCACTGTAATCAGAGTGTGAAGAATGCTGTGAAGCTGTGCAACCAAGCTAACTTGTGACATCTATGGATGTTGCTATGTTGTCATAAAAGAAAACTGCAGCTGTGCTACTCTATTTGTGGCTAGCTTATCCTGCTAAGAATCTTTTTTACTATGTTTTCAAACCAAGCTTACTGGCATAGTATTTGGGAGGTATTACATATAATAAGTTATAACATGCTTTCAACATCTAAACTCAGTCTCCGTATAATAATTATATTATTACTTTCAGTAACTCTCATATGTTTTACTTTCTACAGGAGGGAGCAAGAAGGTACCAAAATAATACCTAGACTTACATTGTGGTTTCAGCTATAGATCACAAAATACTTTCCTTCTGCAGTTAAGTATTATCTCTACTGTGAAAACAGAAAAAATGAAAGGCAGATAGCAAAGCTACAAACAGAATCTTCTGATTCATAGTATACAGTCCTTCCTATTCACTGGAGTAGTTCAGAACCCAAGTTCTTTTCTTACATCGCTGACAGAAATAATAAGTTCTGTAACCTCTTTTCAAGTTAGCCAAGGAAAGATTGAATGTTTAAAATCAAAATGCTTTAATATACCTGCTATAGCTCATAAATCACAGAAGTACTTGCTTTCCCTTACATTACAAACCGCACATTCTGTTCTATCTATTTCCTTTATTGATGTTGGAATTTAATTCAGCCCACTGCATCAATAAAACAATGAAAAAAAAAAAAACAGAAAACAGAAGTGAGGCTTCATAGCCTCTAGTCATTCCCACAGGAAGATGTTGACATCTTGGGCATCTTTAAGCACCTTGAAATTGCATAGAAAGGGCTACAAATAAAATTTGGATACACAAGTCATTGCTCAAAATTCAGGCGTTAAGTTACCCATACCCACTTTTTTCCTGACAAGTTTACACTGTTACATGGGGGATCCTTTGCACCGCCCTTTACATTGACTGTGCATGGAACCTCTTCTGTCTCTATAAAAATGTCACTGAAAATCTCTGCCTTGCAGTGACAAGAGAAAAGGGTCATACCTCTGAGAAGAGAGATTTAGGATCACAAAGTATTTCACAAAAATCATGAGGGAGAACTGCTGGTTTTAATCTTTGTGACTTTTGCACTGGCATAATGATTCACACACTAATTTATGTAAAACCACTGGTAATTGACAGTAAATCATCAAGAGATGCACAAGAATGCTCTTTTCTACTTCTGTTTTACAAAGGTTCATGCTTGCTACCTCCCATCTGAATTTCAGGTTGAACTGACTTCTGCTCAGAGCAACTGAAGTTACACAATGGTGTAGATAGTTTACAAGAAGAATGTTGCTGACATTAAAATTCCATTGATACAACAAATAGCATAGCATCTTGTTTAAAATTATTTCATGGCAGATTCCAGATTCTAGTTTAAAATTTAGAGGTTTTATCATAGAACTATAGAATGATTTGGGTTGGGAGGGACCGTTTGTATCATTTAGTTTCAACAAGTCTGCTATGGGTAGGGGCACCTCTGGACCAGCTTGCTCAGAGTCCCATTCAGCCTGATCTTGAATGCTTACAAGGAGGGGGCATTCACAGCCTCTCTGGACAACCTGTTCCACATCTCACCACCCTCACAGTAAACAATTTCTTCCTTATATCTAGTCTAAATCTACACTCTTCCAGCTTAAAACCATTTTCACTTGTCCTGTTGCTACTTGTTGCCCTCCAAAAAGGCCCTCCCCTGCCTTCCTATAGGTTCCTTTCAAGTACTGAAAGGCCACTATAAGATCTCCTCGGAGTCTTCTCTTGAGGCTGAACAGTCCCGGCTCTCTCAGGCTGTCCTAATAGAGGAGGTGCTCCAGACCTCTGATCATCTTTGTGGCTCTCCTCTGGACCTGCTCAGACAACTCCATGTCCTTCTTGTGCTGGGGGCTCCAGAACCAGATGCAATACTCCAGGTGAGGTCTGTCCACAGAGAAGGGGGACAGAATCTCCTCCTTTGACCTGCTTTTCTCATTTTTCTTTATGCAGATTCTCAGGATGAGAATCCTTCTTTGTTTTTTGGCTCAAAGATTGCTTCCTGAGGTATTTCTTGTGATAAGACTGACTTGTCTAGGAGATAAGTGATATGTGCTACCAAGTTACAACAGACATCACTTTGTGAACATTTGAAAACACCTTCCTCCAGAGCTGTTTGCTTCCAGAAGAGAGTGCTCAGGAGTGTTTACTGGCAGAAGATCTGGCCTGTGACCAAATAACTCCAGCTTGCTATGGGAAACTGGGGGATGATGCCATTGTATCCTGTGAAGGCAAGATACAAGCTGGTGCCTCCCTGCACCCTCTTATCTGTTGGCAAGGCCAGGAAGATAGGAACAAAGGCTGAGATTGTAAAGCCAGAAGCTGCCACTCCAAGGACAGCTGACTCAACCACTTTGGATTTGAGCTGTCACTCCAAGAAAAGCTGACTCAACAACTTTGAAACCATTGAAAGGGGGCCATCATCCCATGGTTGCCATCACCGTCAACAGAACAACACTGCCCGATGACCCACCATTACTGAGGATCAATGACTGAACTATGAACCACGCTGGATCCATGGTGGTGACTATCTCCCTCTTGCTTCCTATAAAGACTCCTTGCTTCTTCTTTCCTATCTTTTCTATTGCCTTCCTTCCCTTCCCCATTACCCTAATTCATAGTAGTGTCCGTTCTCCCCTTCCCCATCTCCCTAATTAAGATTTGTAATAAGCTGGTTGGACCAACATTTGAACTGTTGTTTCTTAATCTCACACCAGGTATACAGATATGAAAAGAACCTCCTCTCCCTCCTGCAGACTGGAGTGAGAAAGCAGATCAGGATACAGTTGGATTTCTGGGCTGCAGTTGCACATTGCCAGCTCTTGTTGAGTCTTTCATCAATTGCACCCTCAAATCCTTCTCCTCAGGGTTGTGCTCAAACCATTTTCCACCCAACCTGTATCTGTATTTGAGATTGCCCCGACCCAGGTGTAGGAATTCATATGTTGGCCTTATTGAACTTGATGAGGTTGCAATGGGCCCACCTCTAAAGCCTATCCAGGTCCCCCTGGATAGCATCCCTTCTCTCTAGCATGTCAACTGCACAACTCAGCTCAGTGCCACCTGCAAACTTGTTGAGTTTGCACTCAATCTCACTGTCCATGTTGCCTGCAAAGACATTAAATAACACCAGTCCCAACACCAATCCCTGAGGACCGCCACTCATCACCAATCTCCACTTGTAAATTGAGCCATTGACCGCAACTTTCTGACTGCGACCATCCAGCCAATTCCTTATTCAGCGAATAGTATATCCATTAAATCTATTTTCTTCCAATTTGATGACCAGGATGTTGAAGTGCTCTGCACAAGTCCAGGTAGATGACATCATTTACTTTTCCTTTATCCACTGATGCTGTAACTCCATCTTATAAGGCCACCAAGTTTGTCAGACACGACTTACCCGTGGTGAAGCCATGTTGGTTACCACCAGCCACCTTGTCTTTATTTTCCACTCTTAAGAGAGTCTTCAGGAGGATCTGCTCCATGATCTTGCCAGGCACAGAGGTGAGACTGACTGGCCTCTTGTTCTCTGGATCTTCTTTTTTTTCCCTTCTTGAAAATGGGGGCTGTTTCCCCTTTTCCAGTTGGTGGGAACTTCACCAGACTGCCATGACCTTTCAAAAATATGATGATTAGCAGTTTGGCATCTTCATCTGCTACTTCCCTGAGAACTGGTGGATCGATGTCATCGGGGTCCCATGGAGTTGTGCACCTTCAGGTTCTTCAGACGGTCTCAAAATAAATAAATCATTAATGAAATTATAATCAAATTAATAAACCATTTACAGTGATGGTCTGATTTCGGAAGCATAACAAATATAGTATGATTTAGATTTTATCTCAGATTATATTTAATATAATTAGCATGAACATATGGCATAAGATTCTGTCATAAATCATTTGTGTACAACAAAAATACAGTAGTGTCATTATCTCCAAGCACATTTTGGGGGGAAAAAATCACTTGTCTGCAATTTTGATCACTATTGTCCCTGTCAGACTCCACACTAATAGTAAAATGTCTTTTATCTCCATATTGTACAATGGCAGACTGAAGCTTTTTTTATTATACAATCTTTCTCGGTGTTTTCTAGAATTACATTGGTTATGCTATATATAATCAAAAAATAACTTCCCTGCATGAGACAAGAAGGATAAATATTAATGGAGAAATTCTTTCAAAGCATTTCTGAAAACAATACCATTATGTATAAATATAGGTTTTTATTGCATTTCTAAGTGGTAATGTTTGCAATTCCAATAGATATAATAAGGAAAAAATCTGCCCTATTTGTCAATCTGTCAGGAAATATATTTCAGCTTCAAGCATCATACTTTCTGGGGTTTATAGAAATCACAAAGCATCTCATTCAGATGGAGAGGCTGAAGCTATAAGCAGTTCAATTAATATCTTTAATTTCCGTCTTCAGCATCAAAAGAAGCTCAAAAGCTTTCTGAATCTGAATCGTGTCTTATAGGCCACATCTGGCTAATGCTGTTTATGAGGAACAGTAATTGCTGGTATCAGTGATACAGTTGGTGACATATGGACCTTCTTACCTACGTCTTACATAAGGTGAAGGCAGCATTGATTTAAAGGCTTGGAAAGTCTGTGTGACTAATTCTGCTGAGCAAAAGGGCTGCATTTCACGTGTAGCTTTGGCAAAACCTAGAGACGGAGAAGGCTACAACTCCCTGACAATACACAGCCATTGATTACTGCATTTTTTCACATTGCACATTACAGTAGAGCCACCAGGATTCATACTGTTTACTGATAACAATCTTTGCAGAGTGACAAGTCTAACCTTTTTATTTATTTACTGTTACATTTCAATAAGGCCCAATGCCTCATCTTGGCCACCGCTCTATTTGATCCTATGCAAACACTTAGGTACAATCAATCCCTGAATAAGTCTTCCAGATTAAGACAGATTTAAAGATTTGGAAGAATACTGTTTTTTTTCTGTGAGACTCTAGTCTCATTGCTAATAGGCACAAGGAAAGCTCAGAAAGGGTATGTTGACAGTTTTTTCATTGTTGGGGCTGGATACCTGAGGCTTGATCAGCCATACCAAGGTAAAGAGAAATGCAGATATTCTTGCACTGTTAATTTACCTCATAATGTTTGAGAAGTTCCCAGAGCATACAGCATCCATGATATTAAGCCAGAGGAATGCTGTGCAAGGAGAAGGAGGAGCTTGGCTTAAAAATTGCTGCAGCAGAGCTTGAAATACATTTCTTTACCATAAAGACACCCTTACTTTCCACAGTACCTATTTCCATAAAGGGACCAGTATTTCAGCAGAGAAATGGAGAACAAATTAGGCTTGTATAAGTTCTAATTTGTTCCAATTAGGTATCTGAGGTGACAAAGGAATGCAGGTCAAAATTTATTCAGGGATTTGGAAAAACGAGTGGTGCCAGCATTCTTTTTCAAGTCTTTAGTAGTCTGGATTTACTCAACTGTAGCTGTTCTCTTAGTAGCAGCTGGAGTAAGGTCAACTCCTATGGTCTTTTCCTACCTGAATTCCTCCATGTATTTAAAAGGTCATGCAACACACGGGCCATGGGCCTCATGTAGCCCAGCACAGCTGGCAGTCTAGCCTTGCCCCTGCCCCACACTATCTGCCTCCTGCTGACACTGTGGCTCTGCCCCACCAAATGTCCGTACCCTGCCCTGAGAAGGTGCCATCTCTCAACAACAGCCAAACATCAGCGCTCTGTTAGCACTGTCTGAGCTGAAACCAGGACACAGGGAGGACAGTGTTGTTCCAGATCTAGATATTGCAAATAAGGGTATGCATTTTGATATATTATTTAAACACCGCGCTGTGAACAGTAAAAAATATTCAGCTGTGCTTTCCATTTTGATAAAGCAATTTGAGAACAGGTATCAAGATTGCCTAAAAAAAAATCCTCATTTTTTTAGTGTATTTGTAACTTCATCTTCAGTAGACATAAATACATTACCTAGGAACTTTCAAAAGGAGTGTATAGAATTGGAATCAGAATTCAACTCAAAAATCTGACCATGTTGCCTTACGTTTATAAGCATTATCTTACCAGAGAAAAACATTCCTCCCTTCACAGTCACTTCTTATTCATGTCACCACTTTTTGGCAGTACATGTATTTGTGAACAGTTATTTTCAAGGATGAAATACAAGAGTAAAATTTCATCAAAAATATCTGACAAACACCTTGAGAACTCACTGAGATTTACAGCAACTGAACCAGACTGATACACTGGCTTCACGAAAACAAGACAAATATCCCATAAATTCTTTGTTTTTGTTATCTGTTTGTTTGTTTTAATAGAAAATAGTAAGATTAAAATAAGTTTTGCTATTTATTAACATGAACTACATTTTGTATATTACAACAACTGCTCTGTAGGTAGCATCTCTTATTTCATTATGGTGGCCCATGATGTCAGAGGTGGATGTTGGTGATATGTCAGTAGAGGTTAAACCTTTCTGACAATATTCTGTTACATTTTATTGCCATATTACAGACATCAAAAGAAGGGCAGTCTGACAGAATGTTGTCTGGTGTGGAAGTGCAGATGAAACAAAGGTGTGTGATTGAATCCCTCCATGCAGAAAAAAAAATGGCATCCGTTGACATTCATTGACATCAGTGGAAGTTCATGGAGACCATTCAGTGGATGTGAGCACAGTGAGGTGGTGGGTGGTGCAGTTCAGCAGTGACAACAGTCACAGTGGGATGTATCCGCTGGTGCAGATTTTGTGAGTGGCATGCAGGCCCTTGTTCAACAGTGGTGAAAATGAATAACTAATGGTAGCTAATATGTTGAAAAAGAGGGTTTTGTAGCTGAGCATCTTCTCTGTCAAATTGTATTACTGTGCTCTTTGTATTAGTTGTAGATCCATGAAAATATAGGAAGCATTGCTTTCAGAGTGATTTTTGTGTATGCAGCCCAAAATATTTACTGTTCACTCAGTGTGGCCCATGGTAAGCCAAAAGGTTGGACACCTGTGGATTAGACCCTCTTGCTGATAATAAAAAATACAGATACTTTATTGCAATGCTGTGAAATTGTCTGTGTCCCCCAGAACAGTGCATAGCATGATTAAGTAAAATGGTAAAATATTTATACTACTAAGTATTCCTACACAACTTATGGAAGACAAGATATAATCAAACAAAAGGAGAAAAAAATATTGATCACAGAGAAATAAATGCCATTAAACAAATAAAATTCCTCATCAAAATTTGTTTGCAAAAAGGCAGGCAGGCTGATTTCTTTCTTTCTTTTTTTTTTTTTTTAATGATTCAAGCTCACTGAAAATATTTTTTCTAGTCAGCAATAAATTATCTCTTGCTGCTATGCAAAAACCACCAAATTTTGATCAGAGATGTGTCTTGTCTGAGCAGTATAATTAATGCAATACATAAAGGGCTACTGAATAGCAAGTGCTGATACTTGCTAGGACATGCCGTTAAAAAGGAGGTGATAGACTATGACTGGAACACACAATAAACTCCCGCTTACAGCTATGAATGATAATGAGAGCTCATTTTCAAATTATTTTTTGTGAATTTTTATACTTCAACAATACAACTATAGTGTTTATTTTGTGCATATGTTTAAATCTCAGCTGAAGGTAATCACTGTATGTTTTATGCCTTACGCTTTTTTTCTGAAAACGCTCAGGGTAACCAAAGAAGTAAAACTAAGTATCTATTGCTTTCTCGTGATGCAAAGAGGGCCTTGATAGCCTGGTAACCTTCTGGTGCAGGCGATTACACTTAATGCCAGGAACTGAATATGGAGACCTAGGATGTCATCGTTTAGCCAGCCTGTCAAAAGCTATCATCTTATATCATTTGTACACTGAGGATAAATGCTAATTTCTTAATAATTTTGCTAAGTTTCATATGGAGCTTGTAAATAGCCAATATTCCACATTCAGTATGAATGAGAGAGAAAAACGAAGCCTATTCATACTTTGTAAAATAGATGGGGTAGATTTCAGTTTTTGCTCTTCATGGATGTCTGTATTATCACTATTTCTCTGGGGACTATTCTGATATAATGAATATGCTGTCGAGCGCACAGAAATACACTACATTTGGAGTGGCTGAAACATGAGTTTCATCCTAAATGATGTGCTGGAAGTACTCTGCCATCTGGGACTCTTCAAAGCTTCAGCTGGCTTTCCAGAGCTCAAAATACATCACCACACATGTACAATACCTGCCACAATGTAGAATGTTAAGACAATAAAGGCAATTATTGGCAGTCTTTTCTGCAGTTCTGTTGGACCAGTACTTGATGTTTTTTTCTCAAGGCATATCTTCTTCAAGGACCAGTAGCAGTTCTGATTCACATTCACCAGTTCCCAAAAGTTCAGCAGTGCACCACAGGGTGTCATGATGTTATCTCATGGATACTGGAGAGTGCTGGAGTGATGCTGCTCCTGCTGGCTGCCCTGTGAACTTATAACCTCGAAGAATGTAAAATAGATGTTTATTAGGTACTAGGAGGGGGAGGGGTAGCTCTGCCCTCCACAATAGGATAGAGGGTGTATTTTGGTTTTGAGTCAACACCTCCGCCTGTATCAGAACATGTCCTGGTCTACAATACCACACCCTTTGGCCTGATATTTATGGCTGAATAACCATGTAAAGTACCAAAAGAAGGGTTTTAATTTGCCACATGGACATGATTAATGTCCCCTTTGCAATGAAAACAGGAGTGTCAACTACTACTTCTGCTAGCAATGCACTGATTACTGGAGCCTCTAACAATCTCCCCCAGGGTGAAAGGAGACCACACCATTTTGGTCCTGCTTGCACCTTCCAAGGCCATTTTACCTTGTGTCTTCTGGGCTCTAGGTCCTCAGGGGAAGGGAGCACAAGATGATTCACGGTGCCAGCTTGTGTCCTGTGTGAGGTGTCCTTGCCTATGGTCTGTATACTAAGCAGGGAGGCCTAAGTTGTCTGCAACATTCTTAAAGCACTGGATCTGCCATTTCTTGGTCTCTCATTCAAGTCTCTCAGGGTTTCATAAAGCCTCTTGGTCTGACCCTACAAGGACTGTGAATCTGCATTCAGAGCAGCCTTCAGGATTCCATTATACTTTTATTAGCTTGCTCCTGTTGGATTACAGGGCAGGTGAAATCGACATTTGATGTTGTTGTTTTCAGCCCACTTCTGCACAGTTGCACCTGTGAAATGTATACCTTGGTCACTCTCTGTTACCTCAGGTGTCCCATATGACACCATCAACACAGAGCTTTAATGGTATAGGTTTGGTTTGCCTTTGCTACAGCATAGGCTTGCACCAATCCACTTGCTGTATCAACACAAGTTAGGACATATCTGGTCCCTTCAGATCAAGGAAGGGAACCTATATCATCAATCTGTAATTGCTGTAATGGGTTATGTCCTCTAGTGAGATGGGCTGTAGTTTCTGGCAAGGTCTTTGTCTCATTCATGAGCAAGTGTCACAGTCCTGACACGGCTGGACAATATCTGGTAACTGTATGGGCAGCTCCCCTGCTTTAGCTGCTGCCCCCATGGTTTTCTGTCCTGCATGTCATAATTTCCAATGCAACCATTGAGCTATGTCTTCTGCTGATGTACTTCATAACCATCAGTCCTCAGTCAGTGTTTCAGTTTCATCATTGTCTGGCAACTGCAAGGGTTGATGTCCAGAGATGAGGTATGCTTGTACAATCCTGTGCCTAACCATGTTCCATATATCAACCCACATATCTTTGCACCAGATAGGTTGTGCATGGATCGTCTAACCCTGAGTGGCCACTGTGCTATCCAGAGCTTGAGCCCTTGGTAGACTGCCCTACTATCTGTGCAGATGTTCAGTGTGCTGTTGCCAGGCTCTTGAGTTATCACCATCCACACAGCTCATAGCTCAGCCTGCTGGCTAGTTTGTCCATTCCCCTCTTCGAACCATATTGTTTCAGTTGAGGGATGGTATGCAGCAGCTTGCCACCTACTTGGGTTTCCTCTGCTGGATCCATCTGTGTACCAGGCATCTTCTGGAATAGGGTATTTCCCCTCCTGTACAGGACTCTTCTCTGGGCAAGTAACCACTATTTCCTCAGATGTCTCACTGTGATATGTTACCAGCCCAAGTACCTATTGCAGTTCTTCCTTCAGTGGAGATGATGACAGGCAGCTTCTCTGACTAAGGTAGGTGACCCAGCACGCCACTGTTTGTGATTGGGCCACCCTGGACTAAGGAATGTGGGTTAGGTCTTTTACCCACCCCTGAGCTGGTAAAGTTGTTTTAACAATAACCTCCACAGTCTGAGTTCTTGGTTCTATCGCCCGCAGTGCAGAATAGGTAGCCCATGACTGCTTTTCAGCCATGCTGTATCTCTCTTCTGCTCCGTGCCAGACCTGTGGCCAGAACCCAATTAGGATTTGAACGAACTCCAGTGCTGCCACATACCCCAGCCAAACTTTCTTGAGTTAAACATACATCTAGTTCAGATGGAAGGGTTGGATTGAATATACCCAGTGCCTGGGCCTGTTTGACAGCTATTTTTGCTCAATTTTCACATAACCCCTTATAATTGCCTGTACCACCTGGGTACTAATACATCTTTCCCTTAATCTGAACACAGTGCTTTAGAGAGTCAGACCTGACAGGATGTCTATCCCCAGTACATACTCTGGAACTGGGGGATAGACACCTTGTATTCTCAGGATGGCAGAGACCCAATCCCCAGTTTCAACCATGTTTGGATTATGGGGATCATCTGCCCCCCAGACCCTCCTATCATTGCCTTTTTGGCTGAAAATTGGTTTGGGTCACCGTATATGATTGATGCTTCTGCCCCAGTATCTACTAGTGCCATAACCCATTGCACATTTTTTCAGGACCAGTGAATTGTTATTTTGACGTAGGGTCTCTGGTCCCCTCTAGAGACCCTAGTCTTGGGGAATTTTGATCCTCTGTCATGCCATCAGCTCTGCAGTCCCTAAGTCTTTTTCCTCTGATGGCGTGACTGTGGCTGCCCAGACCACCTGGAGAAGTTTACATTTTTTTGATGGGATTATGAAGTCTTCTAGATTCCATGTGTTTTGTGGAATCAGTTCAATGAATCTAACTCCTTCCCTTTTAGGGGAGTGTTGGACACTGTCTGGTAGTGGTTTCCATACTTGTAATAAGACCTGCTTAGGTTGTCCATCAATCTTTTGAAAATGAAGTCCCACTCTAATCAAGTCATTGAATGTTTGTTTTCTTGGGACACTGATGGGTCCAGATTGAATTACTTTACGGGCAGGTCTCCTAGGTTGTGGTGGTGGATGGTACTCTGACTTTTCCACCACCATCCAAACATCATGCCTGGCCTGTAGGCACTCTGTCTCCCCCTGATCTGCCACCAGCTGGGAGGCCTATTGTATTATGGCCTCTGAGGTCACCAGAGGGTTCAGTATGGATACCGAAGTACCATACTGATGTGGTAGAGCTTGCTGCAGGATGAGATCCCTCATTCCTGCTGAGAATTTCATCAAATCTGGGCTCTCAAAATCCTTCTCATAGATTGCCTCTTTCATGCCTAATTCTTGAATGTAGTTTTGCAAGTCCTGCATAGAGGATCATAGGCCTGTATTTAACAGTATGTCACTCTTATTTGGCCATGTTATATGGCATGCAGTCATTAACCATTTCATCAATGAATGTTTTTTTTCATCCTGGTGAACTGTTGTGTATAGTCTTTGCTGAGGGCTGGTGAGTTGTAATGGATGCCAGTTTTAAAACTTCCGGTCCGTTCACTACAACACTTTCTGCCCACATGCCATATAATCAGATCGGCCATGCTGGCACACTCTTTTTCGTTTTTTGTCTAAACGGCTGTATTGGATCCATTAATTCAGCTGCCATGTATGGGCGAGCTGTTACATATAGTGTGGTCTGGGCAAGGGGTCACTGGTCAGGGGGCATCCTTGATAGCCTATCCTGCATTCTTTTTGTTTTTGAGTTACAGCTGGTCAGATTGCAAAGAGTTCTAGCTCTCGTGGAGCCTCAACATCTGACCACTTAGTGCTTTCATTTACAGAGTGCAGTCTATGTGGATTCTCTTGTACAGGGTCCCCCATAATTTCTAGAGTGGTATTCCAGACCTTCTGCAAGGGAATGATGGGGTGAGGTTTTTTTGTTGTCAAAATTGCAACCTGCATTTCCAGTTCTTCGACACAATCACACAATGGTTGATTTTCATCAGCAAGAGCCTCTTCAGTTATGTTTAGCTGGTTCAAGGCCATCAGCAGTGGCCAGGCCACCATGGAGGCAGCTAACTGTTGTTCTGAAGTAGTGAGTACATTTTTGCTAAGGCTATTGAAATACTCAGCCAGGCAGGCTGGGGACTCCTGGACATTTCCTCCACACCTCAGGGGGCCCCATTTTGGTTGGAAGGGACCTCCAGAGATCATCGATTCCAACCCCCCTGCCAAAGCAGGTTCCCTACACCAGGTTGCACAAGTAGCCGTCCAGGCGGGTCTTGAATATCTCCAGAGAAGGAGGCTCCACAACCTCCCTGGGCAGCCTGTTCCAGTGCTCCATCACCCTCACCGTAAAGAAGTTCTTGTGCACATTTGTGCAGAACTTCCTATGCTCCAGTTTCTGGCCATTTCTCCTTGTCCTGTCTCCACACACTGCTGAAAACAGTCTGGCCTCGCCACTCTGCCCCCCATACCTTAGGTATCCATAGACCTGGATCAGGTCCCCTCTCAGTCTTCTTTTCTCAAGGCTAAACAGACCCAGTTCATTCAGCCTTTCTTCATAGGGGAGTTGCTCCAGGCCCTTCACCATCTTTGTGGCCCTCTGCTGGACTCTTTCCAAGAGATCTCTGTCTTTTTTGTACTGGGGAGCCCTGAACTGGACACAGTACTCCAGATGAGGGCAGAGTAGAGGGGGAGGATCACCTCCCTCGACCTGCTGGCAACGCTCTTTTTAATGCACCTCAGAATGCCATTGGCCTTTTTGGCCACCAGGGCACACTGCTGGCCAGCCTGTCGTCCACCAGGACACCCAGGTCCCTCTCTGCAGAGCTCCTCTCCAGCAGGTCATCCCCCAACCTGTATCGGTGCATGCAATTATTCCTGCCTAGATGCAAGAGTCCACACTTGCTTTTGTTAAACCTCATCTGGTTTCTTACTGCCCAGCTCTCCAGCCTCTCCAGGTCTCGGTGAATGGCAGCACAGCCTTCACGCATGTCAGCCAATCCTCCCAACTTTGTATCATCAGCAAACTTGCTGAGGGTGGCCACTATCCCCTCACCATGGTCGCCGATGAAGAGGTTGAACAAGACCAGACCAGCACTGACCCCTGAACACTGCTAGTTACAGGTCTGCAACCAGACTCCGCACCGCCAACAACGACCCTCTACGCTCTGCCAGTCAGCCAGTTCTCAACCCACCTCACTGTCCACTCATCTATCCCACACTTCCTCAGCTTTGTTATAAGGATGTTGTGAGAGCCAGTATCAAATGCCTTTCTGAAATCAAGGTAGACTACATCCACTGCTCTCCCCACATCCACCCAGCCAGTGAAAACCAGCCAATTCTGTTAGTGCTTGAAGAAAAAGACCATAGGAATTAAGGCTCTTCTAACTGAAGTCAGAATTTTCTCTCACATGCTGTTTGTCATCCAAATAGCTGCTAGGAAGGCTACAAAGATCCTTAGATAATATCAAGCATAACTATTTTAATTTGCTTTAAATTGTCCTGGACTGTATCTTTCCTACCCAACCATGAATGATGAAGTGAATCAAATGCAAGCAGAACTGTATTTTTTATTTTTATTTATTTATTTATTTATTGTCAATCTCTTCTAGATAATTTCAGGTGAGATGTGAAAATGCCAAATGCTGATAGAGTAGTATGTTTTGGGCTGTTCTTTTTAACTTCACCAAACTTTTTCATTTTACTATTCAGAAAATTGGCTCTTGTTAAAATTTGAAACCCAAATGTCTTTGTTGAAATTATGTCAGTTTAATTTCATAATGCCACATTATAAAACACTGGAAGTTTTAGGATTGTCGAAGAGAGGCTGGGGTATACTTGACCTTGCTGTCCTGAAAATGTTAGAATTTACTACAGTAAAAATGAGGTGAAGGGAATACATTCCAGATATAAATGCTATCCCTACTTTTTAAAGGACCTATTACAAAACAACAACAGCAACAAAAAAAACATATATTGTCCCTGTTCCTCGTAACAGTTTTGTAGAGGAGCAGACTGTAACCTTCAGGTGCAGATTGTATAGAATGCTCATTGGGTTAAGGGTAACCACTGCTATTTTAGGGTGATGTAGATGTACTTTAAAAACAGAAGATAACTTTATTCCCTTCAGATGAGGCTCTTACACTGCCTGTGACATGAGAGCAGAGATTGCTTTCCCTTTTCCCTTATTGCTATACACAAGATTCACCCATCAAAATTCTGCATTACCTTTCAGAGCATCAAAGTACTGGTACATGTTCCTGCAGGCTAGATCCATTCACCTCTGACACGATAAAAATGGGTTGTTGAAATTCTTCTGTGGCACAAATACAAGGAGGGCATAAAGTTTTCTGAAAAGAAAACCACACAAAGATATTAGGAAGAAAATATGAAGTTATGGGGTTAAGAGTTTTGTCCTTCTTTCCTTTTTGTCAGGGATAAGGGAGGTAGAAAGAAGATGAATTGCTGTTGTTTTTTAACCAGCTTTACATTGTCATCAGAGTCAGAACTTGAGATCTGCAGTCTCACTTTAAGGCAGTAAGAACACTCAAATTTTTCATGTGGTAAATCTGTTCATGGTTTTATAGGAGCAATATTTTATAAGAAGCTGGTAAAAAAGCACCTTGCACTCTTTTTTGGGGGAGGGGGAGTACAGGACTAAACAGCATGTCTTTTTTTATAGTTCTCTAAAGAAATATAAAGTAGGCATGGTGCTGGCTTTCTGTGCCTGCTGATCCAGGATAAGCTCCTACTCTGCCATGCAGTTCCTGTTGCTTATCCCTGAGTACCATTCTTGATGCCTGCCATTTTCTGAAAGTTTATTTGCCTTTCTTCCTGGATCCTACTTTCCTACAGAAATTTCAATTTTACTATTCAGAAAATTGGCTCTTGTTAAAATTTGAAACCCAAAGGTCTTTGTTGAAATTATGTCAGTTTAACTTCATAATGCCACATTATAAAACACTGGAATACTGTATCATTTAGGCAACATAAATATTAGAAATCATAATGAACAGAAAAATACATTTTTTCAAAACCATTGAATTTTTTTGAGTTTAAAGGGACCCTTAAAGATTATTTCATCCAGCTTCTCTGTGATGAACAGGGACATCTACAGCTAGATCAGGTTGCTCAGAGCCTAGCCCATCCTCACTTCAAATGTCTCTGGGAACAGAGCAACCACCACATCTTTGGGAAACCTATTCCAGAGCCTCAATCACCCTGATAGTAAAAAACCTCTTTCTTTTACCCAATCTGTATCTCCCTCCTATACGTTTGAAACCATTTCCCCTTGTACAATTACAACAGACCCTGCTAAAGACTGTCCCCTTCTTTCTTATAGCACTCCCTACAAGGACTGGCTGAGAGAGCTGGGACTTTACACCCTGGAGAAGAGAAAGCTCTGAGGAGACTTCGTAGCAGCCTTCCAGTACTTGAAAGGAGCCTACAGAAAAGTTGGAGAGAGTCCAGAGAAGGGCCACAAAGACGATCAGGGGACTGGAGCACCTGCCTTACCAAGACAGGCCGAGGGAGCTGGGTTTGTTCAGCCTGGAGAGAAGGTGGCTTCAGGGTGACCTCATTGCAGCCTTCCAGTACCTAAAGGGAGCCTACAAACAGGAGGGGAATCAACTCTTTGAAAGTGTAGATAACAGCAGGATAAGGAGAAATGGTTTGAATTTGAAGGAGGGAAGATTTAGGTTGGATGTCAGGGGGAAGTTCTTTACAGAGAGAGTGGTGAGGTGCTGGAACAGGCTGCCCAGAGAGGTTGTGGATGCCCCATCCCTGGAGGTGTTCAAGGCCAGGTTGGATGGGGCCCTGGGCAGCCTGGTCTAGTATTAAATGGGGAGGTTGGTGGCTCTACATGTGGCAGGGGGGTTGGAGGTTCATGATCTCTGAGGTCCCTTCCAACCCAGGCCATTCTGTGATTGTGTTACTTTTTAGAAGGGTCAGTAGCAACAGGACAAGTGGAAATGGTTTTAAGCTGAAAGAGTGTTGATTTAGACTAGATATTAGGAAGAAATTATCTATCGTGTGGGTGGTGAGACACTGGAGTAGGCTGCCCACTGAGGCTATGAATGCCCCCTCCTTGGAAGCATTCGAGGCCAGGTTGGATGGGACTTTGAGCAAGCTGGTCTAGACAGAGGTGTCCCTGCAGGAGTATTGGAACTAGATGATCTTAAAGGTACTTTCCAACCATAACTATTCTGTGATTCCTTAGATGCTGTAAGGCTTCTATGAGGTCTTCCTAGAACCTTCTTTTCTCCAAATTGAACAACTCTCTCTGTCTTCTTTGGGAAGATATTCCACCTTTGGGCCATTTGTGTGGCCCTCCTCTGGATACACTCTAAACAGGTCCATATCTCTCCTGTACTGAGGACTCCTCATCTGAATGCGGTACTCCAGATGAAGTCTCAAGAGCACAGAGTAGAAGGGTAGTGTCACGTCTCTTAACCTGCTGGCCATGGCTTTTTTTCTGTTTTTCTTGTTTTTGTTTGTTTGTTTGTTTGTTTATGAAGCCTAGGATAGAATTTGTTTTCTGGGCTGTGAGGGCACACTGCTGGCTCATGCCCAGCTTGCCATCCATCAGTACCCCAAGTCCTTCTAAGCAGCATTGTGCACGATCCTTTTATTCCTCAGCTTGTATTGATAGTGGGGGTTGTCTTGGCCTGAGTATAAGTCCTTGTAATTGGATCTGTAGGACCTCATGAGGGTCTCCTCTGCCCAGTGCTCAAGTCTGTTTAGGTCTCTCTGCACAGCATCCTGTCAGGCATGTCAACCACACCACATAGTTTGGTGTCATCCACAAACTTACTGAGGATCCACTCAGATGCACTGCTAATGTCATTGATGAATATACTAAAGAGGAGCAGTCCCAATACAGACTTCTGAGGGTCATAATTTGTCACTCATCTACACCATCTGATCGAGTCATTGACCATCACCCTCTGAGTATGATCTTGGAACCAGCTCCTCATCCATCAAAGAGTCCACCCATCAAATCCATGTTTCCAATTTAGAAAAAAGGATGTTAAGGGGGACCATGTCAAAGACCTTACTGAAGTCCAGATAGATGACATCAGTGGCTCTTCCCTTGACCATTTATGCAGTTACATCATCATAGAAGGCCACTGGATTGGTCAAGCAGGATCTGCCCTTGGTGAAACCATGCGGGTTGTCCCATACTACCTCCCTCTATTCTATGTCCCTTAGTATAAATTCCAGGAAGATATGTTCTGTGATCTTTCCTGGCACAGAGGTGAGAAGACACCTGTGCCATCCTTTCTATCCTTCTTAAAAATGGGTGTGAAGTTGCCTTTTTTAAAATCATCAGCGCCTTCAGCTGATTGCCATGACTTTTCAAATATCATCAAGAGTGACTTGGTAACTACATCTGCCAGTTCTCTCAGGACTCTGGCATGCATCTCATTTGATCTATAGATGTGCAGATATTGAAATTTCCCAGGTGGTCATGAACTGGCGATCCACTCAAGGAGTGTGCAAAGAGTAGTTGCCAGTAAAGACTGTGGCAAAAATATTGCCTTTACCTTGTCTGTTGTTATCAGCCTATATTGCTCACTATGTGGGATATTTCCTTTTCTGATTTCTGCAGAAACCCTTTTTGTTCTTTTACACCCCTTCTCATGGCCTTCCTGACACCAACCCTACACAGACTAGCAAAATCCCCAGTACTCTTTCCACAGTAGCAATCCCTGTTCCCACTGCCTAAACATTTTCCTCTTCTCCAGTTTGACCAGCAGGTCTTGGTTCAGCCATGCTGGTCTCTTGCTTTCCTTTCCTGATTTGCTATACCTGAGGATAGAGAGCTCTTGTACCCTGTGGAAATCTGCCTTAAGACCTGCTGCTCTGCTCCACTCCCTTGTCCTTGAGGGCAATTTCCCCAGTGTTTTAGTTGACTAACTCCCTGAAAAACTGGAACTTGGCTTTCCTAAAATACAGTATTCTAATTTTACTTTTTGTCTGTCCTATATATCCCTCAGTGGATATAGGACACAAACTGCATGGTCAGTACAGCCAGGGAAGCCTCCAATCTTGATTTCTACAATCAGTTCAACTGTATTGGTGAATGACAATTCTCGCTTTGCGTCTTCCTTTTGGAACTGTCTATTATTTGGCTCAGGAAGTTATCCTTGATGCATTCCAGGGGCCTCCTGAATTGCCTACAGCTCACTGTGCAACTTTTCCAGTAGCTGTCAGGGTCGCTGAAATCCTCAACAAGATGAGAGCCTGATATCACAACACCTACTGTAGCTGGAGGAAGAAGGCTTTATCAAAAGGCTCTGCTTGATCAGAAAGTCTGTAGAAGACACTAACCAGAACGCTCCCTTTATTGCCTCAGTCTCTAACTCTCACTATAAGCTTTCTACTTGCTCTTGGCCATTCTCTGGGGACAGCTCATCACACTCTCTTCTTTTCTTGATGTAGGGAGCAATGCCTCCTCTTCTTCCTTGTCTATCCCTTCTGAACAGCTCATAGCTGTCTATAGGTACACTTCAATTGTAGTAATCATCTAACCATGTTTCAGTGATAGTAACTATGCAATGGATTTCAACTAGCATGGTGGCTCCCAACACTTGTTTCCACAGCTGTGTGTATTGGCGCACTTAAGTTGCACAGACAATCATGCTATCTTCTTAGAGGATAAATCCTTAACTCCTTTGAAGTATTTCACTTGAATTTCTCTGTTGCCTTCTCCTGTTGTTTCACTGGTTTCTGGCTCATTGATGTAAGATTCAAAGTGTGCTGCAGTATTGTCAGCACATCTCAGGATAGCAGGTTGAGGGCACCCATTAGTACCTCACTCCTCCATACTAGTTACGTTGCACCACACCTTATCATGAGCAGTCTCACTAGTAACCCCTTCCCATTTCAAACCTTGTTTAAATACCAGCCAAATGAGCCTTACTAGCTTTGCTCCAAGGACCATCTTTCTGTTTTGAGAGGGGAAACTCATTTCATGCCTGCAAACCCAGCAACATGTGGGGCATTCTGATATTAAAATAATAACAACAACAATAACAACAATAATAATAGGTAGTGGCTGATGCCACAAAGCCAAGTGTTCATAGATGACAGTAGTGGCTCTTGCCTTGTCCATTTATGCAGTTGCATCATCATAGAAGCTCACTGAGTTTGTCAAGCAGGATCTACCCTTGGTGAAGCCATGCTTGTTGTCCCACAACACCTCTCTCTTCTACATGCATTAAAATAGCTTCCGGGAGGATCTGTTTCATTACCTTCCTTGGCACAGAGATGAGACTGACAGATTAGTACTTCCCTGAATCTGCTCTTCTAGCCTTCTTAAAAATGGGTGCAGTGCTGTCTTTTCCAGTCACCAGAGACTTCCGCTGATTTCCATGACTTTTAAAATATCACCAAAAGTGGCTTGATGACTACATCAGTCAACTCCCTTGGGACCCTGGGGTGTGTGTCATCAAGACCCATATAATTATGGATGTTCACATTCATCAGGTGACCATAAACCTGATCTTTGCCTAGTGGGAGGGAATTACTCCACCAGTCCTCACCTACAGAATCATCCATTTGATGGCTGTGCAAAGAAGAGTAAGGCCAAAATTTGTTGAATACCTCAACCTGCAAGTAATGTCTCTTTTATTATGTTGGCCCATGACATCAGGCATGGATATTGGTAGTATGGCAGTAGGGGTTGAACCTTCCCAACAATATCGCATTATATTTTGCTGCCATGAAACAGATTGACAGAGCTGACAAAATAATGTCTGACATGGAAGTTGTGTATGAAGTAAAAGCATATCAGTGAATTCCTCCATGCAGAAAAAAAAATGCACCCATTGACATTCATTGAAACTTGTTCAAACCCTGTGGAGGTCAAAACAGGGGATGTTATCACAGTGATGCAGTGTGTGGTATGTTTCAGAAACAATGTAATAGCAGCTGTAAAACTGAGGTTCATCTCCACAAGTACAGATTTTTATGAGCCTACTATGCAGGCTCTTGTTCATCACTGGCAAAAATGCATAGCTAACAGTGGTGACTATGCTGAAAAACAATGTTTTGTAGTTGGGAATTTGCCCTGTCAAATAATATTATTGTGCTCTTCATATCTGTTGTACTTCCCATGGAAATAAACTGGAGACATTACTTTCAGTGCAACTGTAGCAGTTAGCAACAGCTTTTTAAATCTTGGGGTAAAAAGTGCAACTGAAATATTTCAAAAACTAAGTTGTTTGATCATATCTAAGTAAACACCCAACAAGAAGTGGCAGGCTTAAGACCCAATTGGAAAACAATGGTATTTGAAGCATTTGACTCACAACTCATTCATCATTTCAACCAAGTAAATGCAATTTAAAGGTCCAAATTCTGGTTATCATAAAAATTATTTGGCTGTAACATGCCTCCAAAATTTTCCTATATATTAGGCTACAGCATTTTTCTTCAGATATATTTTCAATTGATTTATATCTGATCAAGAGAAAATTATTATTACGTAGAAACAAAGATGAAAAGTTCTTACTGAAATTAGTTGTATGTATCATCCTTAACAATATGCTGAATGCGTTCAGAATCCTGACACAGCACATAGAACGAGCAATGAGAGTGCTCAATGTACCTACAGAAGTGGTAATGCAAAACTGCATTTCTCCTGCTTCTCACTACCTCACTATTCTACATGCTTCCAGTGTAGTCACTGCAAATGCACAGCATGTTTAATATGCTGCCTCTTGGCTTTTTTTCTTAGCCTAAAGCCTATAGTGCTAGATGACAGAGGACAGAAGGAATTATTGAGAAGAACGCAGGGGAAAAACTAAAAAAAAAAATATTGCAAGGAAGTTTTAAAAAAAGAAAAAGCACACTGGAGCAATTTATTTCATTGATGCGTATAGACATATATACAGGCACAGATGCACATGCACACTTATTCAATCTATACTTCACCCCACCCAGAGTCTGTGTTCATTTTTACTCTGAAGTCACCACTTTTTGTCCCCTCTAACAAAATCAAAGATTTCTTTAGAAGTTGCTTTCTTTACAGTGAGCATGTTTCCTCTGCCCATCTTCTTTCCTCTTTTCTTTCTTTCTTTTTTCCTTGAACTGTAGGACCTATGGCAAGAAAACGAAATACAATGCTTTGCACCTTTGTGCTGGATTTGAGCAGAAGGCTGAGGTCTGCTGTCTACGTGATCACAATTCTTTTGACAAAAATCTTGTTGGGGAGATAAAGACAGTGACAGATGATGGGACTCTTGAGCATACAATCAAGCCTAGCAGCTGCTGTCATTACCAGGACAAGACAAAAATAGCCTCATTCATCTGTAGTGTAAATGCATGGATGAAACTGTCAGCAGATGAAACTGTCTCAGAAATGTAGGCCAGTCTGATGTGAGGGAGCATAAGCAACAGGAAAAAAAAAAAGTATTTTAGTAAATATGCAAACTGCTATAAAAAAAATGCAGTCTCTAGCTTTTTGCTCTGAACACTCCAGTAAATAAAGAAAGCTCTCCATTTAGAAACAGTTTCACACGTAACACTGCGTAGTTTCCGCATAAAGAATTCCATGTCAACTGGCTAATTACTAATGCTTTTGTTATTAAAAATACATCTTCCATAGAAATAAGAGCATTATTTTGTTGGGCATCAGGTCTCTATTTGAGGATTCATGTATTGGATAAATAAGCAATTGGAACAAGATTCTTTCATACAGCTGCCAACCTCTTTAATATTCTGGGATTAGGTACTAAATCTCAAAAGAGGGTCCTGCTATTTACTGTTCTGTTTAGTGCAGGACTGATAATTCTTATATGTTTAAACATAACTGACAGTGTTAGAATAGCCAACAACTAAAGACAGTTTGTAATGACTAGTTGTAACGTCACTGCTGATCCTAACACTCACAAAACAATAATCTTTCTTCTTATTTTATTATGAAAAATTAGAACACTATAAAAGAACAAACAAGGTAAGAGTTTGGAAGAACAATATCCTTTTATATTCATATTGTTAATTCTGTTAACTACAGTCTTAGTTTGGAAATAATTTTATTTGGAGGCCTTCTTTGTGCACTGTTTTTCCTGGACAACGAATTTCTATTGCAGAGGGGTGTATTTAACCTTGTTGGTTTTAATCTCAACTTTGTTGAGATTTTGTATAGTCTCTAGGCCCCTGATCACTGCACAAGATTTTTTTTCTAACTAACTTGCGTGACATCT
Organism: Perdix hodgsoniae; assembly: GCA_035772895.1. Classification (NCBI taxonomy): domain Eukaryota; kingdom Metazoa; phylum Chordata; class Aves; order Galliformes; family Phasianidae; genus Perdix; species Perdix hodgsoniae. The sequence goes on along the minus strand of JAPSGF010000111.1, from coordinate 314,102 downwards.
GAAGGGCTTCAGGCTGGCCCTGTACCCAGTCCCAGCTGCAAACAGGAGCAAACAGGTTCAGGAGAAGCTGGTGAACCTTCCAGATCAAGTTGCAAGCTTTCCTCTGAAAAGGAGAAAGGGAATATCTGCACAGAGGCATGCTCTTGCTGTGGACTAGACAGTCCCAGCAGCTCAGGTGATAGCACCACAATCACACTGCTATGGACTTGAGCACCAGAGCTGGCTCACACCCAGCCTAATCCCAGCATCTCTAGAGAAGATATGGTCTCCCTCTTGTAGTTCTCTGCACAGGTGGGTCTAATTAATTCTGTGCTTAAAGTTTTAAAAACTAGAGTCAGATCCTGGTAAGTCAGAATGGTAAGCTAGTTTCTTTCTCCTCATTTCACCATCACCAGTAATATTATTCTCCTCTGACTTAACTGTAGGAGCAGAATTCAAGACATTATCCTTCTTCAGAAACCTCTCCCATTTACAATAAAGATAAATATCCCAGTTACAATGACAAGACTTCTAGCTTTGGTCCCTTCCAAGGAGAACACCTGGTACATATGGAGGGTAGCATTCAGATTTGACTTCACTTACACCAACAAAACTAAGGTGCAAATCCATTCGGTTAATGTTAATTGCAGAAGTTAAAATTGGATGCCAAATTGGATTCCTAATGGAAGACTTAGTCTGTATTTTAAACAAGGCACTTGGTACACATCCTGTGCAAAGATGCAGAAATTTTAATCTCAAATTATATTTGCACATAGCTTCACATGAACTTTAATTAAACTTCACTGAAGTGATTATTTCTATACTTTTTCTATTCAATTTAAAGAAACAAAAAAGAGCCTTTATTGAAGGCTACTTTGGGCCTCTCTTTAAGGCTACTTGCTTTCTATGAATTATGCCCTTGCATAGATTTTGATTAACTATAACACTGAACTATAATGAATGACTCCTAAGGAATATGAAGGTACAAGTTTTTAACTATTAGTTTAAAATATTCCCATTTTTAGTATTCAATGACGTACTTTTTAACAACAAATCAGAAACACATCAAGTGCTGGGAATATTCTTATACAAGCAGGGGACATTATGTGTAGCAAGAGGGCTCCCAGCTCCCTTGCAGGTGTGGTAAAAGACTCCTTTGCTGGTACAGAACAAAGACAGTTTATTGTAGGTGCTTACAACCTTTTATACCCATGCAACAACAGGTCACACATAGGAGCCAGGTGCCCTGTGCGTGTTTACATCTGGCTCAAGTTACTACTGTTCTTGTTTATTCATTAACAATTTAATGACTTTCTTTGTCCCACAATTATGGGGGAACAACTGGAGGTGTTCAAGGCCAGATTGGATGGGGCCCTGAGCACCCTGATCTAGCATTAATGGGGAGGTTGGTGGCCTTGCCTGTGGCAGGGGGGTTGGAGACTCATGATCCTTGAAGTCCCTTCCAACTTGGGCCACTGTATGATTCTGCCAAGTTTGTTTTCATTATGTCTAGGAAAGAATGTTTGCTTTTTTTTTTTTAGGAAAGAAAGAAAAGGGGAAGCATGTTAGTATTCCTAAAACCCACATCCTCACTCTCTTTTTATTGTTTTGAGAAATTCAACCAAATCATACTATAAGAAAACTTAGAATTGTAAGGTAAACTCTGCAGTAGTCATCTATCTTCTAAGATTCTAAAGGAAGATTATAGACCCATAAAGTATAAAGTGAGTAAGAATCACTGTAAGATTAGAATAGTTCATTAATCGACACAGAAAACTTAAAGGAGAAAATTTTTGGCTTATAGTTACAGCTTTATCATAATGTACCACCTAGATATTTTCAATCAGATTGTTGACTGAACTCTGCTAGTTCATAAGATTTTTCCAATTAGATTGTGGATAAATGCTTCCTAGTTTAAAAGAAAGGAAATTTTACCAGAATGAAAAGACATAATTTAAATTAAATATATATGAATATATATATATATGAATATACACACACACACACACACACACATATACAAAAAACACTTTTAGCATTAGTCTGATATTTCAGTTTCCTTGATGTTTCTCTCTGGTTAGACAGTTTCAGCAGTTCCTGTCTCATCACAGAATTATAAGGTTTGGAAAAGACCACTAAGGTCATCTAATCCAACCATGAACACATCACAATCATGACCACAAAATTGTGTCCCTGTGTTCCACATTTACTCTTTCCTTGAAAAAACTCTGTGGATGGTGACTCCACTACTGCCCTGGACAGACTGTTCCAATAATTCATTTTTGTTTTGGAGAACAAATTATTCCTAATATTCAACCTGAACATCCCCTGGCATGTCTTAAAGCCATTATCTCTTGCTCCATCTCTAGTTATTTTGGAAGAGGGGCTGATCTCCATTTCACTACAACCTTCTTTCAGGTAGCTGTAGAGAGCTACAACATCTCCTCCAAGCCTCTTCTTCCATAGACTAGGCAGTCACAGTTCACTCAGCTGCAGCTCATAAGACTTGCATTCTAGAATCTTCACCAGCTTGAATCTCCTTCTTCAGACACGCTCCAGGGCATCAGTATCTTTCTTGAGTTAGGGACCCAAAACAGAATGTAGTACTCAAGGTGCAGCCTCATCAGTACCGAGTACAAAGGGACTGGTTTGTTGCGACCAAAGTGCAGGACTCAGCATTTGGTCTTGTTGAACTTCCAGCTATTGGCCTCAGTCCATCAATTCAGCCTGTCTAGGAAGGTCCTCTGTGGAGACCACCCTCAACACTTTCCTCCATCTTGGCATCATCCGCAAACTTATTAAGGATGCACTCAATCTTCTTATTCACATCTGTAAGAATATTAAACAGTGTTGGCCCCAATAATGACACTTGAGGGTCATCACTTGTTACCAGTTTATTCAATTCCTCACCCTGTCTTCCAGCTCAGAGGTCTGTGTACCCTGAGGATAAGTGTTCTGACTCTTAAAGACAAAAGCGAAGTAAGCAGTGAGAACCTCAGTCCTCAGTGGTAATGTTCTCCACCATTTCCAATAAAGAAGATACTCCTTGGCACTTGTTATGGTTTTGTAATTTCTTTGGTTTGCGTTGCTATTCCACATCA
>JAPSGF010000111.1:222554-311012 GCA_035772895.1 Perdix hodgsoniae | reverse complement strand
TTTTCGCGCGCGATTCCCCGGTGAGGAGACAACGTGGTCGCAGCTTCTCGCCTCCTACAGCTCGTCGGTGAGGTTTAGTTCTATTTCTCTCCTTGTTGAAACTCTCTGTTGTTGTTTAGCATTATTAGGTTCATTAAACTGCCGTTCGTTCTCAGATCGCTCCTTTCTTTTCATTCCTTCCCTCCTAGACCCACTCGCCGTTTTTTTTTCTTTCCCCTCTCTCGGAGCGCACGTGGCCGGGCCGCGCCGCGCCGCTGGAGAAGGGAAGCACTTCGTGCTTTCTCTCCCCGGGTTTTGTCCCCGCTGTCACGAGTGAGCTCTAGAGAGCACCCCGTGACAGCACTCCTCATAGTGCAATACTTTTATAAAAACTTTTCTTATTATCTTTAACACTCGTGGCCAGATTAAGTACTTGCTGGGCTTTTTCCTTTCTAATTTTCTCTCTGCATATCCGAGTGACATCCTTATACTCCGAGTTGCACTGTCATTCAAGACTGATTCTCAAGGGTTTCTCCTAACAAGCATTCTAAACAATTCAAAGTCTGCCATCTGGAAGTCCAAGATACCCCTCCCCTGACTTCTTTAAGAATAGAGAACCCAGTCATTTTATGTCCAAGATAGCTTTCAACCAGTATGTTTGCCAAACTTCCACCTGATATTCCTAACTCAGGTCCCAGGGAGGCAGAGAGCTCCCTTGTGAGTAGGGTCTGGGTGGGATATCAGGCTCTATGACAATTACCCTTTTGTTCTTGGCAGAGGCTGTCTTGAGGAATGAGGTTCATCACCTCACTCTAGACAGCTCTCTGGATGGACTTTCTTCAATATTCTCTCTAAATTGTTATTTGTATCCCAGGGCCTCATACCTGTTATGCAAGGGCAGCTGGAAAAACGTGCTTAGATGGGAAGGGCATCACCTACAGCCCCAAGCAGAAACCTGTTTCCATTCCTCCTTGCCACCCAGATACGCTCCTTCTAACTATCTGCGTGAGGGCAGGGGACCCACCCCTACTTGCAGAGTGTCCTCCTGGTGCCTCTCTTGCAAAGATGTCAGGGACTGGCTCCACCAGTTGATCTCCTTTTCACACTCTCTGATGCTTCTAAATCTTTCTACCTCCTCCTTTATCTGTTGAACTAGATAGAGTAGATCATCCACTTGCTCACATTACATAGTGGTACTAGCTCTGCTAACTCCCAGGTAAGCCAGGCTTAGACATTCCCTGCAGACAGACAACCACACAGACATTTGTGTGGGCACTCAGTTTGGGTTACCACAGTCTTCTTTGCAGTGGTTTTTGTCTGAGTTAAAACTAGGACTTGTCTAGTTCCACTAAGAATGCAAAAAGCACTAGATGAGCTGGCCTCTTTAGTTGGAAGTGACTGCACCCTTTCTGTTTGCCTTGCTTGTGTAAACTGCCACAAAGACTTCCATGCCACTGCATCTTGTCCCATCTAATGGGTTATGAGGAAGGTGAATTTCTGGAATCTTTTCAAGAAGGCACTCCCTGTTCAACAGGGATTTCTCCTCCAACAAGTCAGACAGTGAAGAAGAGGAATAATACAAGAGAGTTTATTGAGTTCTGTAACAACAACTAATCAGCAATTGTGAGGAAAATTAAGCAACTTTCTAACAATTAGTAAGCATTATAAATAACTAGCACATTACCTATCAACTACTTTAAGGCAAATTTAGATAGCTAATTTAGCTGTCTAGAATTTAGTAACTACTAAAGAAAAATGAGTAAGAGAAGATTGAGAGGAAAAACAAGAACAGAGATAGAGAAAGAGATACATCAAGACAGGCAGATGAGTTAGTCACTCCTCAGATCCAGTGTTTTCTTAGGTCTGGAATCCTGACCCATTGGTGGTGGCATGACAAAGGTAAACGTGTATGTTCACCATTATATAGTCTAGTTTGTCTGAGACTGCTTTTGAAGTGGCAACCCACTTGTATCTAGAACATACAGGAATTTTCAATAAGGGTATCTGGCTGTTGTGCACTCCCTACTCAGTGTTTTTTTTGTTTGTTTCTTTTCTTCCTTACCTGACACTTTTCATCCATAAGAGGAAAAAAGATGCTGACCATAAGAGGAAGTAAAGATAAACAGCTTATCAGTGCCTCCACAGTGAGTGTAAATAAATCATACTGCTTCCAGTTTGAGTATTTGAGTCATTTAAACTCTATTCTGCAGTGTTCTCTAGTTGTGAGTCAACAGATCCCTTACTGGTCTCACATATGTGCTCTAATGATGTTCATGGTTGAGCTGTTTGCAGAACTGCCTGTGCAAGAAACAAGAACATAATGTGATCTGGATAAAAATAAATGAAAAGGAAGTTCTTTTACCTTTGATCCTTTGTCATCTTATTTCCTTGTAATGCCCCATAAGGAATACTACCAGTACTGCAACAAGCATGACATAGGAAAAGGGCAACAAATTGAATAATCAAAAAATATACAGATGCTATAACTATGAAATAAACAAGACAGTTTGGCTAAGCAGGTCACAATACCAAAAGAGAATAAACAGAGTACTTACCCATGTTCTAGGCATACAATAAAACCCCAAAAGAGAGATCTACAGAAAAAAGATCCTTCCCCCCACACCCCGAATAGTCAGCTCTTAAATGGGTCTAGGAGAGGTGGAGCCAGACTTCACCCCTTCCAGCAGCACAGGTGATTTGCTTTCACCTGTGCTCCCATGGCTGACTCATTGTTTGCCTCAGGTGATCAATCAGAGGTTCAGGCTGTGATTCAGCAGTTCCCATACACTCTACCCCTTCACAGCATGAACCAATGATCAGGTTGACTAAAGAGTAAGCTTTCCCTAATACAGAGATCTGCTATATCGCGATGCTTATACAATTTCCATCACAATGCATGTTGGTACAATTCAAGACAAATGATGATCAGTGAACATCCATATTCTTTTATGGGCAAGTGCTCAATGATGTTAATGGAGGCATGCAGTCATGAGGTGCAGGTCCGTCCTATGTTCCATCAGTCCCATGTAGACCATCACCAACTGTTGCATGTGACCTGACAGTAACACTGGATCACTTTGATGTCATTTTGTTCCTTCCTGTGGTCCTGGAGGCTCAAAAACTCACGGGGAGTAATACAGATGTTTCAGGGGTACCAGGAGGGGAAGGTCTGCTCTCCAGGGCAAGATACAGGCCATATTTCTATCCTAGGTCAACACTTCTGCTTGTACTGGGGCATGTCTCAGCCACCTGTACCACACCTTCAGGCCAGATGTCTACAGTTGCATAATTATATCAGGCATCAAAAGAGGTGTCCTGATCTGCCACAGGGACATGATGGGGGTCCCTTTAGCAATGAAGATCGGAGTGTTGACCACAATATCAGTAGTCCATGTACTTAATACTGAAGGTGAGCCTCCCACCTCCAAGAATCTCCCCCAGGGTGCAAGTAGGCCACACCACTTTGGTCCTACTTGCACCTTCCAAGGCCATTTTATTCTATGGGTGCCTGGATCTAAATTCTCAGGAGCAGGAAGCAGAAGTTTATTTTCATTGCCAATCTGGGGTCTTACCTGATTATCAGTGCCCTTAATGGTCAGTCCCCTCAGATCGAGGGAGGGGCCCAATGTAATCGACCTGCCATCACTGGAGACCATCACTGTGTCCTCTAGCAAAATGGGCTCTATCTCTGTCTCATCTTAGAGCAAGCATCGCAATCCCAGCATGCCTAGGCAATGTCAGGTAGCTGTAAGGGTAGTCCCCATGCTTTAGTAGCTGCCCACATTGTCTTTTGTTCCGCATGTCGTAGCTTCTGATGTAACCAATGGGCAATGTTCTCAGATGGTGAATTCTCAATCCATCAAACTCAGCTTCATCATTTCCCAATGACCGTAGGGGCTGATGACCAGAAACATGGTAGACACGTATAGTCCTGTGTTTGACTGTATTCCATATGTCTAACCACATCTTTGCCCGACATTGGTCAGGCAATAGTGGATAGTCTCAGATACACAGCCCAGCTATCTGTACAGATATTCAGGATACCATCACCAGGTTCCTTGGTTATAACCATCCACACAGCTTGCAGTTCTGCCCATTGGCTGCTCTGACCATCCACCTCGTCAAACCAGATTGTCTTGGTCGAAGGATGGTATGCTATTGTTCTCCACTTGCTCAGGTTGCCCTTGCTGGACCTATCTGTGTACCAGGCATCTTCAGGGATAGGATATTTTCCCTCTGGAACAGGATTCTTCTCTGGTGGAGCAACCACTGTTTCACTGTGATACATCACTGGGCCTAGGATCTTCTGAAGTTCTTCTTTCAAGGGTGATAAAGATAAGCTACTCCTTTGGCTGAGGTAGGCAACCCATCATGCCACCATTTGTGCTTGGGCCACCCCTGTCTTAGGAAGGTGGGTCAAATCTTTCATCCACCCCTGAATCAGCAGAGTGGTCTTAACTATAACTTCAGCCATTTGAGCTATTGGCTCTACTGCCTGTAATGCAGCATAGGCAGCCAGTAACTGTTTTTCAGTCATACTGTATCTTTCTTCTGCTCCATGCCAGACCTGAGACCAGAAACCAACCAATGGGGGTCCGAACAGAACCTGTTGCCACAGGCCCCAACCAAAGCTGTCTTGAGTAACGTGAACATCCAACTCATCTGGGAGGGTAGGATCAAATATACCCAGTGCCTGGGCTTGTTTAACTGTCAGTTTTGCCTGTTAGAAAGCATGTTTTCCTCCATTCCGATAGCTTCCCGACCCTTTTTTGTGAATCTGTACAGTGGCCTTAGCAGCTGCGCTAGATGAGGTATAAAGGAAATCCAGTAACCCAATATACCTAGAAACTCTTGTAGCTGCTTCGATGTTGTAGGGACTGGGAACGCCTGAACCTTATCTACGACAGCACTGGGCAGTACTTTGGTTTTTCCTGACCAAACCACTCCCAGGAGTTTTATGGACAGGCCCGGACCTTGCACCTTTTGAGGATGTATAGCCATCCCCTCTGTTGTAAATAGGCGGTTAATGAATCTGCTGCCTGCTCTACAGCCTCCAGTGAGTTGGATATCAGCAGGAGATCATCAATATAATGATGTAAGTTAACATCATCAGGTTTTTTCCACTCAGCCAGGTCACGCACCACTAGATTGTGACAATACGTTGGTGAATGCACGTACCACTGTGGCAGGACCTGAAAGGTCCACTGCCTGCCTCCCCACGTAAACGCAAACTAACCTTGCAATTTTTCAGCAATTGGGATACTGAAGAACGCGTTTGCTAAATATAGGACACAATTATAGGTTTTTATCTCCCTACTTCATGTGTCCATTAGGGAGGCGATATTGGGTACAGCTGCATGAATAGGTGGCATAACCTTATTTAGTTGTCTATAATCCACTGTCATTCTCCATGTGCCATTCTGATCCCTTTTGGAGGCCCTAGGGGGACTAACATCACTTGTCACGCCATGAACTGAACCAAAGTTAAGTCTTTTGTTTCAGGTGGCTCGGGCATTGCAGCCCGAGACACCTGAGGGGGCTTCTTTTTTCTATTGGGAACAATGAAATCCTCTAGGTTCCACGCCATTGTTAGTACTCTTTCTATAACTCCTACCCTTGGTTTCTTAGGGTAATTTTGGAATTTCTTATTGTCCTTCCGCTGTCTCCACAGCTGTCTCCACAGCTGAAGGAGGATGTGATTGGGCTGACGGTCAATTTTTGCAAATTGGCCCCAGCCCAAATAAGGTTGTTAAACATTTGTTTTCACAAGACCCTTACGGGCCTTGACTGAGGATTCCTTCCAGGTGGCCTCTTGGTTTTAACTACTGGAAGCACCTCTGCTTCTTCTACTACTCAAATACTGTGCCTAGTGTGCAGATGCTCTGTCTCCCCCAAATCAGCTACTAACTGGGCAGCCTGTTGAATCACAGCCTCCAAGGCTACCAGGGGGAATATGGAAACTAAGGTCCCATATAGGTGAGAAGGGACCTACTGTAAGATTAAATCTCACGTACCTGCCGAAAACTTTTCCATATCTGGGCTTTCGAACAAGCTCCCAGAGCTGACTCATTGCTTGCTTCAGGTTATCAATCAGAAGTTCAGGCCATGATTCAGCAGTTCCCATACACAATCTAGTAGAAGGAAATGCCCAAGACAGCAGTGTTTCCCTGGCAAACATCCAATGAAAGCACAGCTTCAAGCCATAATCATTAGCATAGCAGAAATCCAAGCCAGCAGGGTAAAAATGAGTGAGCCAGCCAGGCTGGCTGTTACAACAAAGAGTGGAGAGGTCCTGGAGTCCAGTGTGACTCGGGGACAGAAAACAGGGCAGGAAACAGAGAGTGAAAGAATCTATGGTGGTGGATCCATTGTGTCAGATCAGATGAACTATCTACTCTGACTGAAGTAAATTTTCTGTGATGAAGATACCACGAGTATCTTGTAAGTGCCAGATCTGCATGTCACCTTCCATGTAGGTAGTTTCTTTGCTGTGTTTGGAAACCTGTGCTTTCTTTCAAGGCATCAGCACAATGACGCAGGCAGAATAAAAGTGGTGATTTGCAGGATTACTCGTAACCTAGGGAACAATTAATCCCATCAACAATTGGTGTCATATATCATTGTATGTCTCACATAAGGCAAACAAATTATGCAGAGCAAAATGAGAATTTTAGGTGCCTATCTGGGTAGTAGCAGGAGTTGGTTCTGGTCCAGATTACATTTCCTTTCTTTACAATGGGTACAGTCTTAATCCACGAGCAATGTTACTGATTTCAGTACTAGCAGATGTTGGATACTACTGAGAGTATAGCTTTCAGTTGACACATTAAGGCTGCTATGTAAATACCAGGAAGGGGAATAAACATTAGCAGAGTACAGCAAGACCCTGAGAATCCATGACAAAGCTGATGAAGAAATTATAACAAAGTTTGAGATTTGAGTGAAAGTGGGAGTATGTACAGTAGGGGGTTGAAGGTGTCAACGATTCTTGGACCAGTCTGGTCCAGTTCTGTGATTAATGGGGCAGAAGGACCCACTGACCCATGGTCTGGGGGAGGGGGGAGGGGAGGAAGGAAAAGGGTAGGGAGATGAGCCTGAAAACAAAAACAGTGGCAACAAGGGAGAAAATTAATTTACTAAATATGATAGCATAAAGTGAGATAACACAATATAAAACAGTACAATCAGAATTGAAGCTAATAAATCAAATACAATGAGAGAGATAGTGTCCAAAACCAAAGGCCTTACCCTAATGCTGAAGGTGAGGCAGTTAGGGAGCATACACTGTACAGATGAACAATAAAGATGGGGCAGCCTCTTGACTTGCCAGCAGTTTTATCTTTCCCTCTAAACGGAAAATGGAAAAAGAACAGTGAAATTCTTCTGGGATTTGATGTTCTTCTCTTCTGACAGTCAGATATCTGGAAATATCGACAATCCACAGAACTGGAGCATTAACATCTTAACTCCCAGTATACCACATGATTTTATAATATGGAATACCAATAACAAAAAAATCATAAAACTATGAAATTCCACCCCTTATTCCACATCACTACATTACGTTTGTATGTCATACATACAAACAATAATTAACATGCATTAAACACACATATGCATATATACATGGAATTACTGACTGCACTCCCCCAACATCAAATTCCCTTGTGGTACACATTGAACATCCCCATTTTTTTGCATCACCCACCAAGTGGACCCAGGTCTTCAAGCAAAAACAGTTCCACAGAGAGGCTTGCCCTTTTCAGAAGCTGGAAAAACACAAACCACTTTTCCCAGCATGCTCTTTACATGTACTACAGGGACCTTATCTTACTGCAGAGTATGCAGGGAGCTGGATTGGGCAGGACCATCATATTGATACATCCTTGAGTACTGAACAACCAAGAAGCTAAACGCTTCCCCCAGTGCTTAAATGTTTCCCCAACCATTGCTTTCAACATAGTTTTTCACAGCTCACTGTATCATTCCAATTTACCAGAAGCTGATGTATGATAGGGGACGTGATGAATCTGCTCAATGCCATGATCTTTGGCCCAAGAGTTCTCTAGAGAATTTTTGAAATGAGCCCCATTCTCTGACTCAATTCTTCTTGGAGTGCCATGTTGCCACAGGACTTGATTCTAAAGACCTAATATGGTATTTTGGGCGGTAGCATAGGGTACTGCATATGTTTCAAGCCACTCAGTGGTGTCCTCCACCATGGTAAGCACATAACACTTACCATCACATATTCGTGGTTAGGTCACATGATCAAACTGCTATGCCTTTCAATATTTATACTTTTGCCATCGGCTTTCTCCCCAGTGAGGTTTTATTCTCTTGGCTTGTTTAATTGTGGTGCATGTTTCACCGGCATGAATAATCTATGCAATAGTAGTTAAGTCCACCACTCGGTCTCTAGCCCACTTATATGTTGCATCTCTTCCTTGATGGCCCAAGGTCTCATGGAATCACCAAGATAGAAATAATTCACACTTGTATTGCCAGTCCAAAACTATCTGAGCCATTTTAATTTTGACAGCCCAATCCATCTATCAGTTATGTTGTTGTTCTTCAGTACCCCAACTCTTAGGCACACGAGCATCTACATGATGTACCTTTACAACCATCTTCTTTATTTAGGCATCAGTGTCTTTCCACAGTTCAGCAGCCTAAAGAGGTTTACACATTCACTGCCAGCTGTTTTGTTCCCAGTGCTGATAAGGCATTTGCCACCATCCATGAGTCAGATAAAGCATTGGCCACCTCTCCCTCTCAGCAGCATTTAAGTCCAGCTGGACAGCCTTTACCTCTGCAAATTGGCTTGATTCTCCTTTTCCTCCAGTAGCCTCTGCAACTTGTCGTGTGGAGCTCCACACAGCAGATTTCCATCTACAGTTCTTCCCCACAATGCAACATGATCCATCTGTGAACAGGGTATATTTCTTTTCATTTTCTGGTAGTTCATTGTACGGTGGGACCTCTTTAGCACATGATACATCTTCTTCTGGTGATGTTCCAAACTTTTTACTTTCAGGCCAGTCCAGTCCATGTTCTTTTCTAATATCACTGGATGGCTGAGGTTCCCCATCCAAGCTCACATAATAAACACAATTTACTTACTCCAAGTGGCAAGATTTAATGTTCTACAGCAATTGAAAACTTTGGAAATGATTATTAGAACTGCAGAGTTGACTGCCATTTGACTTCAATGAGTTTTGTGAATTCCTCACCATCAAAAGTGTTGTTCAGAGTGTACAAGGGCAGCAGAATCAACTTCAGTACTGATTTACGGAATCAAACTCTATTACCCAGAGTTAGGTTATAAAGCAGGTATGTTTTTATTCAGCATTTGGTACCCAGCTGGGTGCAAGGGGGATAGCTCCTCCAAACTTGCACTCCATAGGACCAAAAACTTGGTACAGATATAGGTCGAACTAATACATAATCACTATTTTTCCCGGAATTCGTATACATATTCATTACATTTCCGAGAACCAATCATCATAAGGTCCCTCCCTCTCACACGTGTGCCGTGAGCAGTGGGGGTCTCCTTCTGGTAGTCATGGGATGAAGGCTCATTGTCTTCAACCAAAGTAATCCAATCCCTGTTCCTTGTGTGATGTTTTCTTCAAGTTTATAATAGAGTTTCAAGATGTTCTTTTCTTATCTGGCTTCACATTCTGCTTACCTGCATTTCTATACAGTAGTTAACCCTTATCTTTTCCTCTCTTTACTCACATTCCTATACAATGGTTAACCCTTATCTACTGCATATCCTCTTGTTACATTCTTTTGTCTTGGCTTCCTTTACAGCCAGCCCATGTTTACCCTTCATCCCTTAACTCAGTATAAAGAGCTACTCTCTAGTTATTTTATAATACAACAGCAGGGGGGAAAAATAACAGGGAACATGACAGAAAAGTGTGAACAGCAGATGCTGTTAAAATGTGCTGAAAATTAAATGAATGGGCTTTTTGACTTAGGAGGTGGTCCATCTCCTTAAACTTAAAACACATACATCACTGGAAAAGACAAAATCACCATGTCTTCATACCTTTCTGAGAGCACTGATTCAATATGTTTCTTGGTCTGATTAAAGAAATACTGTAGCAAAATAATTCCAAATATTTCTGGTTTATGGAGTAATTTCAATGTTATTTCTCAAGTATTCTGAGAAAAAATTCTTCGTAAGAAAGCATCTGCTATGTGATCATTGGTATGCACAGTTGTTAGTGACCTGAGTATTTTATAGAATGAAAGAAACAAAGTGATATAAATCACAGGCTGAGATATCTCCCTAAGCTGATTATGCTGAAATGTGTCAAAAATTAAAAATCTTGAAACATCTAAAAAAAAAAATAGCAAGATTAATCTTTTCCCTCAGGTGGGAACTGACATAGGAAGAAATGTTCTGCAGTATCAAGATATACAAGGAATGTTTTACTGGTCCATTAATGATCATAATGGGAGCACTGCAATGTATAGAAATGATACAGAGATGAATGAATTTCAGTGAAAGGCAAAATGCTCCTTCAAATTGTAGTCTCTGCAATGTTCTGAGAAATGTCTAGGTCAAAGCCAGAGATAAATATCATTAATATTTGTTGTCTTTATTTTTGCAAGGATGTGATGATGATAACTTTTCTGAACCATATGACGTAAACTTCACACATTTTCTGATGTGTTGCTTCCAATGTGCAGGACAAGCATAGCCTAAGAAATTTCTGAAATGTTATAAAAAGAAGTGCTGTATTAAAATGCAAACATACATATATATGTAACGGAAATATCAGGTAAAGCTAGCTTTGTCACTCTGCTTATGAATTAAAAAGTTACTATTACTTTAGTGCAAAAGGAAGGTTGTTAGACAGCAGCTGGTCACAAACTGCTTGTTCATTTTCATCTCTCAATCACAGATGCTTTCGAAGTCTTATGGATCTCTCCAAGGATTTCTAAATTCCACTAAATAGGCATATTACTGGTAATCTTAATTTCATTATCAACGTTTTCACTGGAAACAATTATAAATTTAAAAAAAAAATGGAAAACACAACATAACACAATGTAACACAATAAGTATTTTCTTCATTAACCTATCTCAAACATGTTATCATGAATGATTACTCAATATTCAGGGTCTTGCTGATCTTTTCTGTTAAAAATGAGAAACTCATTATGTAGTCAAGCATCTCCTGCATGTAATTCCTCTGATTTGAGGACAAAGTGTGCAATGTTTTGTTTTCCTCAAAACAAAAACAAAATAAATAAGAGGCAATTTCCTGTACCAGAGTTCCTTTTTTTTTTTTTTTGTCTCCTTCTCAGCACCGTGGTACCACTGCATTTTTAATTTTCTCCTTGTTTTCCTGGCTTTTTCTGCCAGTAATTTATTTCTTTTTTGTTTCTTCCTGGCAGACAAACCTCAAGTGTCCCTGCTACACTGCGGCCCAATCCACAGCAACTGACAGATCCTGTGGGTCATCTTCCACCTTGCTTTAAGGCTTTGAATAATATTCCAGCCATTTCATGTCTACTACTTTGTGCGAGGCCAGAATTCTTTACATGGCAATTAACACACCTTTAACATTTCAAATGTTCAAAGGCTTTCTTTGTTTATCAGCAGATATGCCTTCTGGTAGTGCTCACCCTTTCTTAGCTTGACAGATTAGTGCTGAAGCTGTAGTTTTCAGAGGCTTGATGAGCAAGGCTTGGAGAACAAGAATTTGACAGTGAAATTTCTACATTATTTTCAGACATTCTGAAAACTTCCTAGAAATACTTATTCAACACTGTTGCTGCTTCAAGAGTGGCAACTGATAGACTAAAGTGAAGAGGATCACTTGATTTTGACCTGTTCTTTTTCTTGATTGATACAGACACTTCTGACTGACAGAAGTTTACAGAAAAGCTTTGGAGTTAGGGACACTTTTCATTTAAAATACCTTACCCTTCACAGCATTTTATTTTCCCTGTTACTCCAAATCAAGGAGGGACAAGCTAGAGTTTTGGTGGTGGTGATGATGTTTGTAATTTTTATATATTTATTTATTTTGTTGTTGTTGTTGTTGATCTTTCTTTTAATTGGGGATATTTCTGCATTACAGCTGGAAGGAGTTTAAAATTAGTCAGGCTCAGTGTGTGCCCTTGATGGAGCTTTGACAGAAGCAAAGAATAATCTGAGAGGGGAGCTGTGTCGTCCCCCCCCCCCCCCCCCCCCAAACCCCACAAAATGGTAAGGAAGGAAGGGAGGAAAAAAAAACCAACCAGCGGCAGCAATCTATGGAGGAAAACTTATTTAACTAACTATGATATTGAAATGCAAGATAACACAATATAATACAATCTAATTGAAATCGAGACTAATAAATCAAATAAGATAGGAGAGAGAGAGTTTCTGAGACCGAGTCAAACCTGAAAAGCTTGGAATGGCCAGGAAAGCACCTCCAGCACCAACTGCCAGGCAGTAGGAGAGCGCCCCACCTGGAAGGGTCAGATCCCATGGCTTCTGTCATGTACAGGGACAGGTACATGGAGCTGGAGCATTAACACTTTAGTTCCAGTGCACTACAGGATGTGTTGATGTGGAGTACTGAAAACCAAAAAACGTAAAACCATGACAATAGAAAAGTTGAAATGAATTCAAAAATTGTGGAGAAATAAAGGAGAGAAAGTTGCATTTTTTGTTACTGCATTTGCCCATTCAGTCAGTTCCCTGTGAGTTATTATTTTCAGCCGCCAAAGCTGAGAGGCTGGAGCACAACTTTTAATATTCAGAACCACAGAATGGTAGGTAGCAAGGAGATATTTACTCGGGGTAAAAAAATCACAGAAAATAAACATAAAAGTGACATGCATTTATCTTTTAAATTTTGGGCACATCTCTGGGAAGAAAAAACATTTAAAATTCAGAAATTGCAGACAACACGGCAGTGGCTGGGAGAAAATGAGAAAGCTGATCTGAAAATCTATCACTTCATTTTTCTGTTTCAGATCTGGGAATTGTCTCCTTGCTGTGTAAGGATCAAGTCATTTGTTAAGTCTATGATGAGGAGGGAAGAACTTCAAATGTGGAATTTCTTGGTTATGTTCACCTAAACTTGCATCTTTGCCCTGAAAGAGTCCCTCTCATTGGTCACTATGACACACTTGTCTCCACCAGCTACTGAAATGCTGCTGCTCTGAGCACAGATATAAATTCCTGTTGGAGCTGGGCCTTGGTCTAGTGATGAAGAAGCAGCAATCCAGAGTCTGCACAGACTCAAGGAGTACTTATACTTCATAACACTAGATATGCAATGAAGATGCCGGACAAGCATGTTAGTCCCCAGCTAGCTCCACCCACCCTCACAGCAGCTCAGAGCTCAAGATCACCATATGGAAAAACCTTCTTCTTTCTCTTATTACATAGCAGCTGAAGTCAGGTTATCTGAACAGCAGGATGATTACGTTTCCACATTTGCCTGTTCACTGAAGTCCTGGGCAATCCCAACCTACAGAAGTCCAACATCAGAGGCCTGGTTTCTGGAAACTGATCATGAGCAGAATCAAGGCAGATACCTGTCTGTCCACCCAAGTGTACAATGATGTTCCTGCTGCCAGAAGTGGGAACAGAGAAACCTGCAAGCTCTGATGTCAAGAGAGGATTTTGCCATGCCCTTTCACATGAATAATATTTATATTTCCACAGATATGGCAAACAAACATGAGATTATTTTCTAATCATACCTGTCCATGGAGACAAGTATGAGTAAGAGAAAGCAGAGCTTTATCCTTTACAGACAGATAAAATTTGTTCAGAAAACAATCACCTTTATTAATATAAATAAAAAGTTCCTTAGACCATCCCATCCAGAATACATTATGCTTGGAAACTTACAATTTACAGCCAAACAGCCAAAAGAAAACAGCCAAAGCTGTTGCATCCACCATTGTAAGGAATCATTTGATTACAGGAGGAAAAGGAAAGAAACAATGAGAACATAAATGCTGTGGAACATAATCTGTGGTGTTTAAGAAATCTATTCCTTGCTGGAAATGCAAATGGTAACTTAATTTGACATCCATTTCAGAGTTAGATTTGTAAAGACAAAAAGTGGTTTGATTCCTTGCTGCAGACCACAATTTGGTTTGGAATTTTGTAAGAAAAATGTGCTCTTCTACTATTTTGCTAGTGTCATGTTGTTGCACCACAACTGTTACAGCAGATGATGAGACAGATGGCCATACCCATTGTGCTGATATCCATCTTGAACTGAATGAAACACAAGCATAGAGTCAACCCCACACTACCAAAGAACAGGCCCTTCCCATTGGTTAGAGCTTAGATATTTTTTACAATAACCTGTGCTCTGTCCTTGGCAGGAGTTAAAGCATTATGACCAACGTGCTTGTAACCTGGGGGGCCCTCTGTTGTCCAATGATTTAGAAAATTAAGAACACAGCATGCTTTAGCTATTCTTTCCTGAGGGGTCGTATCCGCACTCTCTCTCTCTCCTTTTTTTTTTTTTAGGGAAATCTAATATTACTATTTTTTAAATCACTGAATTTACATATTCAGAACCAGAATTATGAAGGCCAGGCATGTGCAGGTAAGACATACAGTTATAAATATACAGATTACATTCTTAAACACTAGAAGATATTCATCCAGTCAAGTTGGATTATACAACCGAAGATGAGAAAGCTTCCTACGTTGCCAGTCTACTGCACGTGAACACGCGTCATTTTATAGCAAAAAGTGTCTTCTAATTTAGCTACATGCATTCACCTTGGATATCTGCTTCTAGTCGATCTCTTATCCTTTTTGTAAAATAGAGAATCTTTGGATTCCCACAAGTATCCCATAATGTTTTCTTTTAAGAGAAAGAAAAAGGAATCTGTTTATAAGAGAAAGATTCCCTTTCTTGTAAGAAAAAGCAACTGCTACAACAGCTAAAAGATTCAGAAGAATACACTGCAACAATGCCAACAGCTGGAATGAGTGAAAGATGAAACACAAGCATTAAGGCTCAGCAGCAGCTTTCTACAGCTCCTGCTCCCACACGCTGACCATGAGCACTGAGTGAATGAGCTATAGGCTCAGGGTCTGCATGCTCTGCTGCAGCTCGATAGCTTCCACTCCAGCTCTTTTTGTCGTGCAGATTCTCTCCAAAAGCCCATATTGAGTACTTGTCAATTGTGCCAAGGTCTTGCAAAAACGAAGACAAAGAGAGTAGCTTTTCATAACAGAGCTCAACAGATTGCTGGTATAGGGGGAGCCGAGCCCCAGTTCAAAAACGGAAATCACGGGGCAGGCGAGAGCCAAATGCAGTGTCTCAATGATGTCAAAGTCGGCCTCCCCCCCCCACCCCCGCTCCCTTTCTTTGCAGATCGCTCGCCAAACTTCGCGTGGACTGCGAGGTTTCAAGTCCCCAAGCTCATTATTCCGGGGTCTAAAGGGCCATTGTCCTTATCATCACAGTCGTTTACAGCAGCCCCCACCACAGGAGGAGCGGCGGGCTCTACTGGGACAGTGAATTCCACATGTTTTTTTTTATAAAACCTATCTCCAGAAACCCAAGAGGTCTTTAGCCACAGGGTCACAGGGTCAGAGCACGTAGCTGCATCCCACGGCCTCACTCCCGCTTTGGTCCACATTTCCACGTCATAGATCATAGTCCCATCTACTTCTACATTACGAGAACTTAAATTGATGCTTTCACTTTAGCGTGGTGCTTTTGCAAAATCATTCTCATGATTTCGCAAACCGCCTCCTGCACCTTTGTTGTACTTGTTGCCATTGTTCCCCGTTGCTCACGTCTGTCCTGCAGAAGTTGTTGCTGTGCGATGCAAAGCTCCCCCTGTGCAGGCTTCTATGTCAAGCCTCGTGTTTCTCTCAATGCTCACTGTATGGCTTCTCCGAATCTTGCATTTTTCTCAACGTCCTCTCGGTAGGGCTTCTCTCAGCCCTGCGCTTCTTTCAGTGCTCTCTTGATAGGGTTTCTCTCAGCCCTCTCTCAATAGGGCTTCTTTCAGCCCTCTCCATACCAGTCTGCTTTTTTTGTGTCCCTGTTCGGGCAACAACCGTGGCAAGAGAGGCACGGGCTTCCTTGCTGGTGCAGAACGAAGACGTTTATTGTACATGCTTACAGCCATTTAAACCCGCACAACTCCTTGTTCGCATGTAGGAGCCAGGCGCCTCGTTTGTACGTCTGGGGCAAGTAGTTGCTGAGCCTGTTTACTCATTTGCTAGGTCTTTTGTTCATAATGACTTTCTTTGTCCCACAGTATCTACCCATCTCACCTGCTCTTGTTCTTCCCTATCCCAAACGTTCAACAGTAGTCAGAGTAGGACATATGTCCATGCCTCAGACCCTGCAAGTCACAGTGCATCTTGAAGATGTGTTAGATGCTAGGAACATGTACAAAGATCTTAGCAGGCTCATGCTCTGCTTTCTGGCCGTCTCAGTGAGGTGATTTCTCACAGCAAGGGAAGTAACTTCTCAAACAATGCAAAACACTGGCTCACAGAGAATGAGTTAAGAGTCCTTATCTTCTCTCTTCTTTTAGTTTAAATAAACCAGCAAATTATTTTGCAATGTGAATCAAAATATAAGTCAACAAACATTTAATCATGGGAGTACTGCAAATGGTTTTCAACAGTGCTGCCACTTCTTGCATCTGCTGCTACGGAGTGGGACAAACTGGATAGAAATATGTGTCTAGTAATGTAATAAAATGGTTATTATTCCTACATTATGTTATATCCATTTTTCTTCGCTGACAGACATTTAAACCACAGAAGAGATTGCTGAGACTGGTCTGTGTTGCTCTGATTCAGAAAATGAGTGGGTTTTATCCAGTCTTGTCTAAATCTCAAAACATTTTGTCCCACAGTATTCTGAGGAATAAAGCTTCCCTTTGGTTTTTCAGCGTACACAATTTCAAAGCAATTTATTTAGCTACAAGAATTAAAAATTAAATTAGAAAGACTCTTATAGCTCTTATTCTGGAGTTACAATAATAGTGATGCCATAACACAGTTACTGAGCACCTCTATACTTTAATATATTAAAGCCCTTCACCAGCATGTGTTATAAAACCATCCAAAGTTATTACAGGAATAACTGTCTATCTGATTCTTAATTGCTGAGGGTAAACAATTCCCTTCAGGAAAGAATTTTAACCCAAACATTTTTATTTCCTCGAGGCATATCATTACAATTAAGAGCCATTCACCATCTGTAAATGTTCTTTCTTTGGAAACAAAATTTAACATTACCTTCCTACACTCCTGAAAACTTTTACTCTCCTACTAAGAAGGACCTGTGATTTCTTAATTTAACTTGCTCTCTCTAGCAGAGCCTATTCCTCATGTTCAGTCATTCAGCAACTGGAACTGTGTAGGAATGGAATGTTGTTTCTGCATTGGATATTAAAAAGGGGGAATTGATCTGAAGAAGTAGAGCACAGTGTATTTTGTAATTATCCTTAGAAATAGCTGATATGAAGAAGTAGAAATACCATATATGTTACTAACGCACTTCAGAAATATGGTTGCTGAATTATGTGATTAATTCTTGCTTGCAAAACTGTTTTTAAATGTTCCAAATAGTATAGGTATAGCATTATGGATAGAAAGCATATTGTAAGACTATTCTGTTTGCGTAAGAGAGCCTTAGCAAAACAAAAACAGACTTAACAAACATCAACGAAGCCAGGGCCTCTACACAAGGCTGTGTTGCCTTGCTATGTGGGTAGGTTGGGATGCAACAGGCAGGCATGAAGATTCTCCCCTCTATCCTCCTTCCCAGCTTATCTCTATGCAAGGATGTCCAGAAACAATGACCAAGTGTTGAATGAGCAAGTGTGAGAAGCTAACTAATTAGTGATACATGCTTAGCTAGCAACAATTTATGTTTATCCAGTATCCATGTGTTTAGTTGAGCATTGGGAAGATTGCGAACCTGAAGTACTCATCCAATGAGTAAGGGGAAAAAGAGATAAGTGTCGAATAATAGGGCATAACGCTGTTTTCTGGTCGCTCTCCTGCTTGCAGGAGGCCCACCATTGCAATTGCAAATAAAATCTGCTTTATCAGAGATACCATCCTGATAAATTATTTGGATATTTCCAACAGCTAGTGCTGGTAAGGACAGATATTCTTTTTTGGTTTATTTTTGTTTCATTTGAGTTACATTAGGCTTGTAAGCAGGCTATGGATAAAATGTTTTCTGTAACTTCTCACTAACACACCATGCATTTTATAGAGGTAGCATTAATTTAAAACAAACAAACAAACAAACAAACAGAGACAATCTGTCCAGTCTGGAAAGGAATTTTATTTATTCCTTTTTTTTCTTGATTGTTTCATCCCTTCTTGGTGGCCTACGGCACTGTATATTTCAGATAGCTGCTAGTAATGCTAATGTTTTGGAACTGCTGCAGACATCAGGTGTGCAAGTACAATTTATAGAGGGTCTTGTAGAGTTTCATTACTATTTGATGTTGTGTTCCTATTATTGGAGAACATGGTTCAATTCGTATATACCCGAAGTGAAACTACAGCAGCAAATGAGGCCAAATGCTGTCCAACTGATTTATTACAAACTCTAAGCCACTAAGGAGTGAGGGGAGGATGGGAAAGTTGGTGATAGTAAAGACAGAAATTCTAGACAACAGTTTATAAAGCATGGATAGTTACCACCATGGGTCCAGTGACAGCTTGTTGGTCCATAGGGGGCTACAAGTAATTCAGCAATGTCTTGTTGACTTGCAGAGCTGCAGTTCAGTGGAGGGGACACTCGTTCTACCTTGGATTTCCTTGGGTTTTTATGTTTTTCATAGAATCAATTTTGTTGCCAGTAGCAGCAGTTTGTTGTTTGATTCATTCCAGTTGGAGCAGGTGGTAAATCTTGACTTAATATGTAATTGGATTGTAACAACTGATGTGAAGTAACTGGAACTGAAAAAGTAACACTACATAATGTTAATAAAGCTACAAACACAAATATTTGAGTGATTGCTTGTAATATTACAGTATAAAATTGAGTGTAAAATTACAAGATGTTCTCATACAGACACATCCTTTTACAACATAGACAAGCGCTATTTCATTGGGATATATCTCAAAATGGCAAATATTTTGCTAGGTGTCAATACAAATGTCTTGAGCTTTGATGGCATTACTCTCAAAAATATCTGTTTGATGTTCCTGTACACCACATGCACTAACATCAACAGTTTGCCACTTGTTTCCGTTTTGTTAAACCCACACTCTATGTTCCGGGGGGGAGAGGGGCTCAATAACTTACTACCGGGCTGGGTTTGCCCATTCTCAACAATATGTAAAAAAACTAACAATAAAGTTTCTGGACATATTAATATGAGGTATCTGTAAAAACTTGGGTAGGCCTCCCATGCCTAGCATTTTTTCTCAGAAGGCTATGACCTCCAAAGTGCTCTTGTACGTGTAGATTTCACAATCTACACAGAAGAGTGGATTCTTTCTTACACTACCAAAGTGGAATAGAGAAAGCAGAGAGAAAGGAAGCACTTTTTTTTGTAAATAGCTAAGTCATTGCTAGAAACATCTCATGAAGCTGAATTTACACAAGTCTATGGGACCAGATTACATGCATCCCAGGGTCCTAAAGGAGTTGGCTGATGTGGTTGCTGAGCTGCTCTCCATCATATTTGAAAAGTCATGGCAACATCACTCCATGTTGGGATAGACAAAGGGAAGGTGACTGATGTAAACAACCTGGACATGTACAAGGCCTCTGACATCCTTATCTTTAAATTGGAGAGATGTGGATTTGAGGAGTGGACTATTCAGTGGATAAGGAACTGGTTACAAGGCCTTAGATAGAGAGTTGGGTTGAATGGCACTGTATCCAGGTGGAGGCTGGTGATGAGCTGTGTCCCTCACAGGTCTGTCTTGGGACCAACGCTTTTCAACATCTTCACCAATGGCATCATAGATAGGCTTGTGTGCACCCTCGGCAGGTCTGGTGATGACACCAAGCTGAGTTGTGTAGCTGACAAATCTTGGATGCCACCCAGAGGGATCATGACAAATTCAGAAAGTGGACTTGTGTGAACCTAATGAGGTTCAACATAGGAAGATACAAGATTTTGCACATGGGTTGGAGTAATCCCAGATATGTATACAGACTGAAAGAAAAACACTTTGACAGTAGCCCTATGGAGAAGCACCTGGGGTCCTGGTGAATGAAAAGCTTAACATGAGCCAGCAGTGCACTCTTGTAGCTTGGAAGGCCAAAGATATACATCGTAAGAGGGGTGGCCAGCAGGGAGAGGGAGGTGATTGTCTCCTTCTACTCTGCCCTTGTGAGGCCCCATCTGGAGTACTGCGTTCAGACCTGGGGCCCCCAGCACAAGAAAGATGCAGCGCTCTTGGAACGGGTTCAGAGGAGGGACACTAGGTGATCAGAGCACCTCTTCTATGGAGAAGGGTTGAGGGAACTGGGCTTGTTTAGCTTGGAGAAGAGAAAGCTCCAGGGACACCTCATTGTGGCCTTCCAGTGCTTGAAAAGAGCGTATAAACAGGAGGGAGAACAGCTGTTTACGAGGGTGGATAATGATAGAACAAGGAAGAATGGTTTTAAATTATGGTGAGATTTAGGTTAGATATTAGGAGGAAGTTTTTCACCCAGAGGGTGGTGAGGCACTGGAACAGGTTGCCCAGAGAGGTTGTGGATGCCCCATGCCTGGAGGCATTCAAGGTGAGGCTGCGAGTGGCTCTGGGCAGCCTGGTTTAGTGGTTGGCAACTCTGCACACAGCAGCGGGGTGAAACTAGATGATTTTAAAAGTCCTTTTCAATCCAAGCCATTCTATGATTCTATGTTCTTGAAGGTTTCCCCACTAGAGAACTTTACTCTTGTCTATATATATATATATATATCAGCTTTATCCTTCAATCTGCTGAATGATACCTGCAACATACAGAGAGTCAGTTATTATATTAAGCTTTTGTTCTGAGAAAAATTTGAAAAGCTTGAGGTACTGCAGCAAGTTCTACAATTTGAGGTGATCCATCAACAATATGTAGGTGTGACTGCCATCATGTAGCAGTTGCACACCAGAGAACCACTGCTCAGTGTGTCCTGCCAGAAACATCTGTAAACACAGTAACAGAATTAGGTATTGGAACATGTGAAAGTAAAATATTAGTAAAAAGGGACAGATCACTCAAATTATGTAGTAAATGATGTTTGGGGGGATGGGTGCAGATTTGTCTGGTATGGTCTGCCATAGCAGTTTGTAAAATGAATGACTGCGCAAGCATCCAATATAAATCATGTTTAGTAACAGGTATGTAAATGAAATCAGGGTCGAGAGCTTGTAAAATTCATAGACGAAGTTGACCTTGCTGTGTTAGCACTGCAAACATCTCCACTCGTGATTGTTTTTGAAAATGTGTGTGGCAAGAATATGCATTTGAGGATAATGAGAGGATCTTTTCTTGAGGTATCCCATTGACATAGCATGGTATATGGCTGATAGGAGTTTGTTGTTATTATAAGAGATACTGGAAGTGATAAAGAAACGCGATGGCTATATCAATGTTGCAGTGTTATTACAGAGTCCAAGCATTGTAGCACTTCTGGTGTGAACTGACCTTTAGAAATTAGGTCTGGGTCTCCTTTGAGTAGCTTGGAATATAGAGCACGACTCTTGAGCAGTAGTATCTAAAAGCAGTTGCAGCCAATTGATGGTTTCTAATAATTTTTGCAGATCGTTTAACATCTGTACGTGAGGTATTATTTTGAGGATTTGTGGCTGAATGGTGTGAGATGTAATTTTCCATCCTAAGTATTTCCATAGAGAACTGAGTTGCACCTTTTCTTCAGCTATTTGTAAACTGACAGATCAGACTGCCTGCCAAACAAGCAGGAAAGCAACCTTTAGAACCTCTTCTTGTTCTGCTGCTATTAATATATTGTCCATGTAATGATAAATAAGAATGTGAGGTCTAGCTTTTCATACTGGTTGTAATGCATTTGCTACAGTCAATTGACATATTTCTGGAGCATTAAGCATTCCTTGTGATAACACTGTCCAGTGATACCGCTGAGCAGGGCTTTGTTGGTTGATGGAGGGCACTGAGAAAGTGAATTGTGGTGCATCTTTTGGGTGAAGTTGAATGGCAAAAAAAAAGTCTTTTAAATCAATGACTGCTATAGGCCAATTTGAAGATACTGCTCCTTTGTTCCTGTTTCCCTGGCCTTGCCAGCAGATTAGAGGGAGCAGGGAGGCACCAACTTGTATCTTGCCTTCACAGGATACAGTGGCATCATCCCCCAGTTTCCTATAGCAAGCTGGAGTTATTCAATCACCCATCACTCATCTTCTAGTTAAGTGAGTCAAGTCAGTCTTATCACAAGAAATACCTCAGGAAGCAAGCTTTGAGCCACAAAAAAAAAAAAAAAAAAAAAAAAAAAAAGGGATTCTCACAGCAGGTCAGAAGCCTTGCCCTTGTACAAGCATCAAAATCCGTGCTGCTGAGACACTGAGCTTTTTGGAAAAGAGCTTAGTGGACTTCAGATTTTTCTGTGCTCTGCTTAAGCAAATCCTGAGGCTCCTTCTATAAACTAACAAGTCAGTGTAATGAAAAAGAAAGGGTTACTTTTTGGGCTGCAAGCTACTTGATTCACTTCTACATTTAAGTTACAGCTGAATGTGCAACCAATGTTGCTTCAAAACTAAAAGAGGAGTGACTTAATCTTTAATCTTTCAGAGGAGAATGTTAAGCTGCCTGTGAAATCTCAGTGTGTGGTACTCATGAACAGTGGTCAGCAGCAGAGGAAGAGCTAACTATTTCAGGTAGAATGGAAGCGAGAGAAGAGGAGGGGAGGGGAGAGAAGAGGAGGGGAGGGGAGGGGAGGTTTTTCTAAGATTTCTGTGTCTGAATTTGCTTAAGCAGGAAAGTAAAAAGGTTTTTGCTTTTTTTGTTTTCTGAGTAGAACTATCAGTAATTTTCTGAAGATATTATAAAGCTGGGGAGAGGTGGGTAATCCAGCCTTTATTCTACCCCTATCTTTGCTGTGGGTATACCTCATGCAAACACCACTTCATTTCCCAGGGAATTCCGTCTGTAACTCACTGTCTATTATCTCCCTCCAAATTCAGCCTAAGCTCTGAGGACAATGACTTTGACCTGAAATTATGGCTGCTCATGTCTATCTACTGAAGAGAAAACCAGCAGATTTTTCTTGTATCAGAGCCATAATAAACTACTTTGAGTATATCAGCACAGGGCTTTATTTGCTGTTGTTTACTGAGCATGCTGCCCCTGCAATCAGCTCATGTGTGTTCCTGGTTTTCTGGAAACATATGGCATCCCTGCATACCTATGTATAATGAAGATTGTGTGGTATCTCCTGTTTTTATTTCATTAACAAACTCAGACAAACCTTCAGTTTTTAACAATACCTCTTGGTTTTCCATTGTATATTCTGTGCAGCAGGCACAGAAAAGATGAAATTTCCTCTAAACTAGTTTTTTGTATGCCTTGCTTAAAAGCTACCGGATCTTTGAGGTATCTCACTAGTAAACTCTATTCCTTCCCACCACTTATTGCCTCTTCACTGTTTCCTATTTCTGAGGTATTTTCTGGTCCTAAAACTATTAGTTTGACCTATATGTCATAATTCTGTGCTTTATTCAATTATCTTCATTGTCTTTTTATCTTTGAAAAGACTATAAAATCCTGCCATTCCCTTTCTCCTGCCGCAGCACTAATATCTCTGAAGAATGAAAGTGCATTAGACTAAGCAAGACTTATGACTACACATTGGGTATTTAGAATCAAATTACTCACATCAAGGTCTTCCATAATATGTCCTTCAAAGCATTTCTTCACCTGTCCCCTTTCTCCCTTAACTAAGCAAACCCAGCTATAATTTGTTTGTAGGCTTTCTTTTCCTTTTTTTTTTTCTTCCGATTTTCTATTCGGTAGTGGTTGTAGGTTTCCAGTTTTCCAGTCCTTTAGAGCATGTCCTGTGACTTTAAAATAAAGTTACTTCTCCTTGTCTTCCGAAGATTTGAAACAAAATTACTATAAATCTTCTATCTCCGTCCTTGTGACCAGTTCCCTATTATCAGTTCAAGTGTACCAGTTTTCTCTTGTATAGTCTGTTGACTGTGAATGCACATGAAGAGTCTTCTATTGTTCGTGAACATTCCCTTCAATTTTGATGTTTACTTTTCTTACACCTCAGACTTGGAATAAATATGAAGATGGTTTAGTCTGGTAACAAAAGTAACTATTACTGAATCATAGAATCATGGAATCCTTGGGACTGGGAAAATACCTTTAAAGGTCATCTAGTCTACCCCTGCAATGAACAGAGGCATCCACAGCTAGATCGGGTGGCCCATACCTTGTAAGTCTACAGGGATGGAGCATTCATCTTCTTTTCTCCAGGCTGAAGAACCTCATCTCATAGGAGAAGTGTTCCATTCCTTGGATAATTTTTGCAGCCCTCCTCTGGACCCATTCCAAGAGGACCATGTCTTTCTTCTACTGAGGACTCCACATCTGGATGCAATAGCACAGGTGAAGCCTCACCAGAGCAGACTAGAGGCAGGATCACCTCCCTCAACCTGCTAGCCATGCTTCTTTTGATGCAGTCGAGTATACGGTTGTATTTCCAGGCTGTGAGGGCATGTTGCTGGCTCACGTCCAGCTTCCCATCCACCAATACCCTCACATCCTTTTCAGTAGGGTTGAGCCCAATCCTTTCTTCTCACAGCTTGTATCGTTAGTGAGGTGTTGCCTCAATCCAGGTGCAAAACCTTGCATTTGTATTTGTTGAACCTCATGAGGTTCTCCTGGTCCCACTGCTCAAGTCTGTTTAGTTCCCTCTGGATGGCATCCCGTCCTTCTGGTGTATTACACCACAGCTTGGTGTCATCCACAAAATTGATGAGGATGTTCTCAGTCCCACTATCACTGTAACTGATGCCCATCCAGGTGTTGAGCCATTGACCACCACTCTCTAGACACAATCTTGCAGCCAGTTCTTCATCCATTGAAGAATTCATCCATTAAATCCGTATCTTTCCAATTGGGAGAGAAGGATGTTGTGGGATACCATGCCAAAGGCCTTACTGAAGTCCAGATAGATAACATCTGTGTATCTTCCTTTGTCCGTTGATGCAGTTACAAAAGAACTAAAAACTCACCAGACTTTTTATTGAATGGATGTTCTTCATTTATAATTAGAGTGCAGCCCACATGCCTTAAAAAGAGCACTTCATGCTTCTGCGTTTGTCATGATTTTATGATTTTTGGTTATCAGTATTCCACATCATAACATCACGTAATGCACTGGGGGTTTGACTGTTGATGCTCAAGTTCTGGGTGCCTGTCTGAAGGAGAAGAAGAACTACATTCCCCAGGGGGTTTTGCAGTCAGCGAGGAGATGTCACTTCTGGCAAGGTCACCTGATGCCCTCTTCTTCACCTGCTCTTCTTTGCCTGCACTTCTCCATCTGCTCTTCTCCGTCTGCTTTTCTTCATCAGCTCAACTGCACTGCACTTCTCACCTCAGCGTTGTGGTGAGGCCTACCCACCTTTCGCACACACTGTCTCTCTCTCATTATATTTTGCTGATACTATATTTAGTAAATTAGTTTGCTTCACCTCATACCGTTGCCACTGTTTTCAATTATTTTGGGGTCCCCTGTTTCCCTTTTCCAGAGGCGCGGATCTGCAGATCCCTGCGCCCCGCTGGTCATGGAACTGGGCCGAACCAGCCTGTAAACCATTGACAGTGTTTTGAGAAATTCAGATCCATATCTGAGTTTTGCAACAGACCCTTGCTCTGCTACTGAATACTCTTGCATATTCCATCCTTCTGATCAAAATCCTTTCTTCTATGCAAGACTGATATAAATAGATGTTCCTCTGCAGTCCCTTCTCTGCCTTTTCCATACAGTTACTGAGATCTTTAGAGAACTTGTGGTTGCAGAACAGGTAGTGCACTAGTGACATAGTATGGAAGCAAGAGAAAATGAGAGAATACCAGTTCTTGTCCACAGCTATCACCTTAAGTGGGGTAATCAATTTACATTTAATAATATGATTCTTTTCCCCTCCTGTGATAGCAGCATAGACCCTAGTTTAGCCACTTTGACATAATTCCGGCTATTCTGGAACAGGCTATCGTGCACTTAGCAGTGAAGGTTTGTTCCCTTTAGAACATGTTTGTTATATCATATTTCAGCAATTTTTATGGGAGTTGTAACCCAGCTCTAAAGATTGAGGGATTTGGAGAAGGAATCTGCATTTCATAGGGATGTAAGCATCAAATCTTCAAACAGTGATGCTTTGATAGAAATAGCTTCATATTTCACAATTACTCTTCTGAGATATACGCTTTTTCTGGCAAGTGCTTGTCTCAGACTCTCAAATCTTGCTGACAAGTAACTGCTGTTTGACCAAACCAAGACATCATTCCCTATGCATACTGTAAGTTTTACCTTAAAGAGCTGATTTTTTTTTTGTATCAGAATAACTTTACGATGATTTAGGATGATGATTTTCAGCAATATTAAAAGCATCCTTAATAGCTTTGTCAAGTTGATTAATGACAAATATATATATTTTTAAATATGGGAAAAAAGTTGTTGTTATGATTTCTGTATACATTTATAATGCATTGTAATCATGTTAAATACAAAAGTGTCCTAAATGATAATTGACTGTGGTGGCAGAATATATCCTCATCAGACTTGAGGAGAGCTCACACACAAAGAAGCGCCTTAGGAAGCTAGAGGACTAGCTTGACAAATACTTCAACAAGTCCATCAAAAGCAGGTATGAAGTCCTGCACCTGAAACAGAGGGAATAAGAACAGTACAAGTTTGGGGACCTCTGTCGGTGTGTCCGGAGCATGCTAAGTCTGAGTAAGCTGCCTGTTCCTGGTACAATCAAGGTTAATCACATAGGAGGCTGCATTGGCTAGAATGTAGCTATGGGTTTGAAAGAAAGAATTATTTCCCTCTCTTCAGTATTTGAGCATAATTAATATTATACCCCTTTTTGTAGACATTCAGAAACAAATCTCAAAACAAGGAATGAAGAAACCAGAGTCAGAACAGTGGAAGACCACCATGGTGGTGAAGAGGCTGAAGCATGCTGTACATCAGGAGAGGCTGAGTGCACCGGGAATGCTACACTGGGAAAAGAGAAAGCATTTGGGGGAAACTTGGAAGAGGCTTGCTAGGGAAGGCAGACTCTTCACATAACAATACTTTTTGCCACAGTATGTTTTGTGTCTTTTTTTTTTAATTCAGTAGTGGTTGTACCTCTGGGGTGCACAGCGACAGGACAAGTGTCAGTCATTACAGATTGCAGCAAGGGGAATTATGAGTTATGATGGAAAATTTTCAAAAAGACAGTCATCAAATAGTAGGAATAGCTTCTTGAAGATGTAGAGCTTAACAGAGCTGTACTGGACAGGATCATGAGCAAAATCCCATGACTTTGATGTTGTCTTTACTTCAGACAGCAGTCCTTGGAGGTCCTTTCCAACTTGAGATATTCTGTGAAAAAAAGGGAAAGGAAAAGGGAAAAGGGAAAGGAAAAGAATTTAACATAAAACTAGATCAGGACTTTGGTACAGTGTCTATTTTTGCTGTTTTTTTCTGGTAAGGGAAGAGAAGATCATAATCCTGTGAGTGAAGTGTCTTGAATTTCAAAGCTTTGCCACCCAAACTATAGTGAGGTTGCTTCTGAATCAGCTCTAAAATGAGTTTAAGTCTAACACTTCTACATATATTTCAGTTACAGTAAATATAGTTCTATACCAGTGATGATAGAAGAGGTATTTTTTCCTATTTCACTCATCGCATCCTAAACAATGAATAACAACATGTTTTGCTCAACTCCAAAATTTTAATCATGTTCTCTACATGTGCTTACAGGATAAAAGAGGTGGAAACTTCACTGGGCTAAACATTCTGCACAGCATACTGTGTTTTTCTACACTGTAGAATGTGCAGTTATTCCTCAATCAATTGATATCTAGAATTCTACAACGTAAAGACTAAAAGGAAAAGATTTTTATAGGCTGTAGAGTGACTTGAACAATTAATAAGTATATTCTCTATAATATATCAAAAACAAAAAATCTTACTCATGCATATGCTTGTGAAAATCTTAGTATTCATTTAAAATCTTAAAATATTCACAGAAAAAATAACAACTGCATATTTGATTGAATCTTCATTTAATGGCTTGCATTTTCTTGGTTATGTATTTGAAATTGAATTAATTTTGTTCCTGCTTGAATGCTTACTACAACTCATATTGCTGGTAGTGCATATTACAGTCAACATAGAATCATAGAATTGTAAAATGGCCTGGGTTGAAATGACCACAATGATCATCTAGTTTCAACCCCCCTGCTATGTGCAGGTCGCCAACCAGCAGCCCAGGCTGCCCAGAGCCACATCCAGCCTGGCCTTGAATGCCTGCAGGGATGGGGCATCCACAACCTCCTTGGGCAACCTGTTCCAGTATATCACCACCCTCTGGGTGAAAAACTTCCTCCTAATATTTAACCTAAGCCTCCCCTGTCTCAGTTTAAAACCATTCCCCTTTGTCCTATACTATCTACCCTCATATCATCTGTGCATTGTGTTTTAAAAGTGGTGCTAATTAGTTGTACAAATTAATTCAGAAGGCTGTCGTTTATACTGCAGTGTATGCACTTGACTTTAATATGGAAAGCTGAAAATACATTCAAGGCCAAAATTATCTACTGAAGTAATTTGAGAGTCCTTTTAATGAAGTACAGATAAGAAAATCCTCTTCATCCTGCTTTGAGAATCCATATATAGGGGAAAATGCTATGAATTAATCCCTTGGCCCACTAAGAGATAAAAGCATACGCAAAGATCATGCTCAGTTTGTTTGCTTTTAGAGCAATGTTCTGTCTGTGGCTATAGTGGAGGCATGGTTTAGAGGAGCCAAATTCAGTGCATTTCATTATGTAACTGGCAAAGGAGAAATAATCTCTGATAATTTTTCAAAGAAAACTAGATGGATTTTAATTCATTTTACCTAGAAAATATTCTACTAGCTGTTACTTATTAATCTTATTGATGTTTTACCACTGAGAAAAGAAAACAAATCACAAACACACACAAGGAAAGAAATAAAATGTAGCTGATGGTGTTAGGTGCTGGTAAATGATGGTTTGATAGAAATTCTTGCCAAAAACAGTTTCTGTGGAGTGTCAGAGGTAGAAGGTAGATTTCAGACAGCTTAACCTGGAACTAATGGGAGGTTTTATAAGGAGTGCTTCATAAAAATGAAAGAGGTGGTATGACAGAAATTGGAAGAGCATATTGGATTCAAGTTAATTGAAAAAATTGCAGACTTTTGCTCAATAAGGCTTAATGGAGGAAGTTAGCAACAGCATTTCATGAATAGAGAAAGATGATTTGGTGACAAAGAATGCTGTGAAAAGGAATTAATGTTAAAACTAGAAAAAAACACATCTTGGGGAGACTGAAGAGCAACTTGCTCCAGTGCTCTGTCATCCTCAAACTAAGGTTTTCCCCATGTTTGTGTGGAACTTCCTGAATTCTATTAGTTATTTATTTATTTCTGTGCTCACTGCCCCTTATCCTGTTGCTGGGCACAGCTGAAAAGAGCCCATCCCCATCCACTTGACTCCCACCCTGTCGGTGTTTATAGGCATTAAGATCACCTCTCAGTTTTCTCTTCTCCAGGATGAACAGTACCAAGTCTCTCAATCTTTCCTTGTACAAGAGATACTTCAGGCCCCTAATCAGCTTTATGGCCATCCACTGGACTATTTCTAGAAGTCCCCTGTCTTTGCTAACTGGAAGAAACAACAGGTTGTGTATCAGACTGAGGAGATGGAAAAAAAAATAAAATCCAAGAAGTGCTATTAGAACTGGGGAATAAGCACTGCTGGTGGGATAGAGTATATTTGCATTCAGTTAGATAATGGGTCAGTCTTGTAGGAGATAATGGGAATTTAAATGTCTTAGACATGTGATGTTTATGTTTTTTTCAAGTGTTGGGATGGTAATTTAAGTAATCACAACTTCTCAGCATCATGAAGAGTCACAAAAAGGTATGATTTAAAAACACGAGCATCTCAAATGGAAGCAAGATATTTGCATTAAGGACAGTGTGATACTGACCCACAGTGAGCTGCATATCTCATGAGAACTACAGTAGGGATGTGCTCTGCATCCTATTTGACACGCTGAAGTCCCAAAGGGGCCTGCAATGCTACATGTGGATCACCTTGAGAAGGGACCTTTATGCATCAGAGAAAATATGATCTGGGCTTCTGGGTCCTTCTTGGACTCCATAAAAGTGTACACCTATCAGCTCTTGTTAATTAATGAAATGTAGGAAATTGCCTACATACCTTAAAAATATTCATTATAGCTGGACTTCCTGGATTTATCAGTTTGAGCTTAGTAGTTTGCAGGCATTGTTTCATCTGATTTTTAGAGCTTGCTGTTGCATTCATTCTTCCCTTATTAGTAGTAGTGTTTCTCTTTTAAAATTCTCTATATCTTTCAGAAATTTCTGCTTCTTGTGCTGAGTTTCATTTGCTCATTTATTTCTCTTCCACTTCATTCTCTTCCCCATAATCCTCTTCTTCTGAATCTCAGCATCTGCCTTCAAAATATACTTTCCATTATGTTTCTTCCCTTCATATGTGTCACCAAGGCATTCCATAAAGTAAAACTGTAATAAAAATGGAAATGGGATACCTTTCAAGTTATCATTCTTAACATCTGCCATAACTTTCTTTGTTGGGAGCTGGTGCACTGAGAGCTCACATCCTAATTTACAATAAATTCATTGCACATAAAACAAGCTTTAAGGTCCTAGATATCCAGGCAATTTTCAAAACTGCACACTCTGTGTACTGTTTGTTTTTTATTCTTACTGTTTAGAAATTGCATGTGTAATTAAACATATTTTTAGAATATTTAGAATAAACATATTTCGGAATATTTTTAAAACTTCTGTGAAATAAGAGCATTTCCGTGAATTTTATATTATTAAATAAATTGTTTCTGTTTCATTGCTTTGACGATTAATGAAAAAAAAAAAAAGGAAAAAAAAGAAAAAAAAAGCTGCTGAATTCTTGTTCTGTCAAGAAACTTTTCGTATTTCTGAGTACATGCTACTATTCTTCAACTGACTGTGCAGATTTGTCAGGCCAGATTGGGACAGAGGGGCTAGAAAACACATTAATTATATTAGACTGCAAGAGTTAATTTGTTCTTTAAAAAATTGAAAGCAATCACTCAGACATGTGCAGCTTCCTTTTTTCATTAGATGTAAAGCCTGGTTTGCAGTAAGAGTTGTTACATGAACTGCATAAGCTATTTGTATTGTATGCCCCATGATTCAAGATTGCTGTGTAAAAATAGCATTGTTTAATGCAGTCCTTTTCACTTTTTCCTTTTGGAAAAGTCCTTCTCAATAGCCCTGGAGCATGTAAAGCAAGGTACTGTGCTTACTGTAAAAAATCTAAATGAACAGAACTCTCATGAAAAAGCCTTCTTCCTCATCTGACCATCAGACTGAGTCGCTCTGGCTAACTGAATATCAAAGCTTGAGCTATCCTTTCAGCTTCAAAGTTAAGGTCACGGTCTCAAAGTGGGACTAATGATCTGGCTCAGACAGTTCTGTGAAAATAAATAAATAAATAAATAAATAAATATCCCTTTAACCCATGCAAAGGCAAAAGTAGAAATGATGACGAGACAAAATGTTTAATCTTATTTTCTTCGCAGCTCCTTCTTAAAGTACTTTGGTTAACATTCCTTATTCCCTGCTGTCCAATACTGTCTTTTCAGAGAGTGCTCTTGCCATTTAAAATCATATCACTGCCTGATATCTTCTCTGATGTCTCTGTGGCTACTAGTTACGTAACATGATAAAGAACACAATTCTCAGTTCACTATTTCCTCAAATTTCCTAATTTGTAATTACAAGTCTTCTAATTTCGTTAGATTTATGCTCTATTGCACTACTTATTTGTATAAAGATTTTTTATCAGTGTGCATTGTATTTTGCAAATATGCTTTCCACCTGGATTTATAACATGGTTTAGTGATAGTTAGCAAATTATAATTTTAGCAAGGCTTTAAGTAATTTAAATAAACTCAACATCAGTGCTTACAGTTGTTCTCTTCCAATTTGTTTCTAAACATTTTTGGTTTTCATTCAATTAATCAATTCACATTTTCCCTTTTCTGAAGAATGAGGATGCTCTCTTCTGGGCTTAAACATGCAGGATCTTTTAATGCTTATTTATATAGTTATCTTCATTGTTTGGAAGAGAGATGCAGTGATCTGTTTGGATATGTCCATAAATTAAATCAATGTCTTTACATACAAGGGCTTAAAATGAAACTATGAGATCTCAAAGCCTTGGGCACCTTACGAAATTCAAGTGCTGGCATGCTTAATGAAATATTGAAAAGAAACTTAAAAATGAGAACTATTTGTTTTTTCTTTACACTTTACCAGTTTATACCATTATTATGAGCATTGGTTAAACATTACACAATAAAAATTGAGTTAATTTTTACATATTTATATGAAGATAAAGCATTATATGTAAGTATAATAAAATCACAATGTAGATGTAATATGCTCATTGTAAAATGTATACATCTAATTACTTATATTGACAAATTATGAACTTCAAAAACAGCACTGTTGAACATCAAATTATGTATTTATGTGGCTAAATATGAGTTAATTTTATTTTTAGTTTTATATGAGCTAATTAACTGCAATTTACATTACAGTTTACTGGACTTAGTTCTCAATATACACGAGTGGTAAATTAAGTGATAGTGTGTACATTCCCTAATATTTGGCCTATTATGGGACTAACTCTCAAAAATCACAAAATAATTGAGCTTGGAAGGGACCCTGAGAGACTGTTTCATCCAATTTCCCACTCACAGTATGGTCAGTGCATATTTCAGACCTTCCTTAGGACTTCAAGTAGTTGTATCTTGAAAACTTTCAACAGACCTATAACCTCTGGGTAACCTGCTTTAGTGCTGAGCTATCCTACAGCAATATTTGCCCCCTTTATCAGATTGAAACCTACTATTTTAATTTGGCATCATTGTCTCCTAGTGTGCCACTGTGAAATACAGGCTCTACCAGTGTCATTAATCTCAATCTCTTTGTCAGCAATAGAAGACTGATGTCAAAGTCTTTCCAGAAAAGCCTCAGTGTCTCAACCTCTCCTCGGCGGGCAAGTCCTTCAGCCCCCTGACTGACATGAAACATAGTACTTGTCACAGATTATCATGTGTATATAGATCAAGAATTTCCAGAAGAGATTCCCAGTTTGGTCAATTTCCACTAATGGATGCTCCCTTTCTAGAACAATGTTTCTAGGTACAAAATCCTGAAAGACTGTGTTGGAGACTAGTACAAAGAAGGCTTTGAGTACCTCAGTTTTAAATGTATCTACTCTCATTACATCACATGAACACTGAACAACAGGCCCCTTTTTTGTTTGTTTACCATTAATCCACTAACATACATGTAGAAACACTTGTCCTCCTTGATGTTTTTCACTGGTTTTAATTCTAGCTGTGCTTTGGCTTTTCTAATATCTTCTGTGCTTTTCTAATATCATCCCAGTCTAATCAAGAGATTCCTTAGGGGAAAAGTTTGAATTATTTAGGATGTTGGTTGGGGGAATCCTTGAGAGTCATCCTGATAGACAAAGTGTCCATGAAAGCTGGACATTTCTCAAGAAAATGTGCCAAAAAATGAGTCAGCAGGGAAGAAGACCAGCTTGGCTGAACAGGAAGATTTTGCTAAGACTGGGAAAAAAAAAGAGTTGCCATCTTTGCAAGAAGGGGCAGAAAATTAGGGAAGAGTACAACGATATTGCTAGGATATGTAGAGGGGAAATCAGAAAGATGAAAGCCCATCAAGAACTTAATCTGAGCACAATTGTTGAAGATAACAACAAATGTTTTTACTAATATATTTACTACAAGAGGAGAACCAAAAAGAATCTCTACCCTTTACTGAATGCAGCGGGGAACATTGCCACCAAAGATGAGGAAAAGGCTGATGTTCTTAATGCTTTCTACACTTGTGTCCATAATGGTCAGCTATCCTCAGGGTATCCAGACCCCTGAGCCGGAAAACAGGTATGGGGACAGAATAAACTTACCTCAGTTGTTGTCCTTTAGCCCAGCAAGTGTTATGTGACTATGTGAGCATCACACAGTCATTTACTCATTCCCCCCTTCCCACAGGGAAGCATGTATATATGTGTGTGTGTGTGTGCATTTACATATATGTATATAACAAGCAATGCACAAAGAATTGCTTACCACCCACTGACTGATGCCAAGTTAGTTCTTTGTTCAGGGGAAGAGTGAAAGATGAACTTCTCCCCCTTCACAACTCCTTCTACTTGATGTCATATGGAATGGAATACCCTTTGATGAGTTTATGTCAGCTGTCCTAATTCTGTTCCCTCCCTTGAGCCCTCTGCTGTGAATGGCCTTGACTCTATATAATACTGCTTAGCAGGCAGCTATAAACACTGGTGTGTTATCAACATGGTTTTTCTCCTAGAACCAAAGCATAGCATCACAGAAGACATGGTGAAGAGAATAATTCTGTCCCAGATGAAACTAAGATGTTTTGCTATATGTATCTGTTATGAAACAGGAAAAATTTGGACATTGCTCAGACACTTTTTTCTTCCTTTTTTTCTTTTAAAACAAACAAACAAAACCAAAAACAAAACAAAACAACAACAAAAAAACACTAAGTAACCAAAACAGTAACATTTAAAAGTTCAGACCTGTTGTTTGTTTTTGGTTTCTTTATAAAAAGGTGGAGAAACCTGGGAGGACAGTCAAGTTCTGAACAGTTCTTTAACAAACAATTCAGGTACCCCTTTAGGTTTTGTTTCCTAGTTTCTGCTCTAATAGTTTAATTTATTTCAATTAGTTCCTGTCTTTTTTACCATGTTTTGAATATACAATCAAAAGTATCAAAAGTAACCAAAATTACTTCCTTCATCCAAATCAACTCTGATCAGTTAACTTTTAAATTTACTTACAAACTTCACTGCCAAACCTCTCTCTCTTTTTTTTTTCTTTTTTTTTTTTAACTGAGCTGAAAGATGGAGGCAATTGTCTTCCTTAAGAAGAAATAAATAGAAATGACCAGCATATGGAGTATTGAATGCTAAGACAGTATACTATGGAGGGCTGAGGAGGTGGAGGCAAAGGGACTGTTGCATTCTGGACACAGAGAGCCTTTCTAGAAAAGTCTCACTGTCAAAGTCATTGATTATTTAAAAGCACCAGATCAACTATTGACCCTGAAGGACACTACTTATCACTGGTATCCACTGGACACTGAGCCCTTGTTAACCATTCACTGGGTATGATCTTGCATCCACTTCCTCGTCCATCCAAAAGTCCATCCATCAAACCCATATCTTTGGAATTAGGAGAGAAG
Source organism: Perdix hodgsoniae (assembly GCA_035772895.1). Classification (NCBI taxonomy): domain Eukaryota; kingdom Metazoa; phylum Chordata; class Aves; order Galliformes; family Phasianidae; genus Perdix; species Perdix hodgsoniae. The sequence continues at coordinate 275,491 of JAPSGF010000111.1, read as the reverse complement.
GATGTTACAGGGCTCATGTCAAAAGCCTTACTGACGTCCAGATTGATGACATCCATGGCTTTTCCCTTGTCCATTGATGTCTGAAGCACAAACTCAGATGTGAATGATCCAAATCATTTATTGCAGGTTCTAACATATACATTCACAAGTTTTCTCTTTTAACTTTCCTACCTCCCTTTATATGTCAACAAAACATTCCACAAACACTCCAGAACTGTGCATGCAGTCGCTTATCCATAAGTCATGAGTCATTCCTAGCCACATGCACTTCTTCTAATCAGGGTTGTTATCACGCAGCCATTATGCAACTTAATTGACTTTTGTTTTTCTCTCATGGAGCCTTCCTTAGTTCTCAGCATTCCTTCCTCATGCCATTTATCCTGCTCTGCAGCTTCTGCTCTGAATATTCTTTCTTGAATCCCAACACGATACAGTTATGCTTGCCCTTGGTGAAACTATACAGGTTGACCCCTAACAAGTCCCTTTCTTCCACGTGCCATATAATAGCTTACAGGAAGAGCTATGATCTTAGCTGGTACAGAGGTGATTTTAACAGGTCGGTAGATACCTGGGACATTCTTTCTACCCTTCCTAAAAACAAGTGTGATATTTTCTTCTTTCCAGTCACGAGGAGCTTCACCTGACCACCATGACTTTGCAAATATCATTGAGAGTTACTTGGAGACTACATCAGCCAGGGAATCCTCAGGACTCTGAGATGCATCTCATTGGGACCCGAAGACTTGTGGATGTTCAGATTGATCAAGTGATTGTGAACCTGATCTTTCCTTACAGTGGGAGGGACATTTCACAAAAACAAGGTCAAATATCCCACCATCCAGTTTTATGTTTTTATTGCTCTCTTTCTAGGCTTTAATTAAAATAAATAAATAAATAAATATAAATAAAAATCTGTTACTTATATGCGTGAACTATATTAGATATTTTATATGCAACCCAAGACAATTCCTTTTCAGTGAATGTGGACCAAGCAAGCCAAAATATTAGACACCTTCACTGTGTATGGACACACAAGTATATAGAGCTGGGACTCATTAGTTTTCTCTTTAAAAGCTATTAAATTATACACTAACAGGCAGCCCAAAGGAATTAAAATTCATGTATGGTCTGCTACTAAAAATGAACCAGAATGTTGGAGATAAGATTCAGACAATCTGCTATCTATGAAGAACTGAATGCATCCATGCTATTCACAATAGTACTTGTTTGGTCATCAAGACATATGAGAGAACTTTGATCATGCACCCTCAGCAAGTTTACAGAGAACACCAAGCTGAGTGATGAAGTTGACACACCAGTGGCAAGAGATGCTATCCAGAGGGACCTGGACAGGCTTGTGAGGTGGGCCCAAACCAACCTCATGAAGTTCAACAAGGCCAAGTACCAGGTCCTGCACCTGGGTCAGGCCAATCCCAAGCACAAATATATGCTGGGCAGAGAATGGCTTGAGAGCAGCCCTCAACAGAAGTATTTGGGGGTGCTGGTTTATGAAAGACTCAAAATGAGCCATCAATGTGTGCTTGCATCCCAGAAGGCCAACCATATCCTGGGTTGCATCAAGAGAAGTGTGACCAGCAGGTCAAGGGAGGTGGTTCTGTCCCTCTATTCTGCTCTTGTTCGACTCCACCTGGAGTACTGCGTCCAGTTCTGGAGCCTCCAACACAAGATGAACATGTAGCTGTTGGTCCAGAGGAGGGTCACAAAGATGATCAGAGAGCTGGAGAACCTTCCCTATGAGGACAGGCTGAGAGAGTTGGGGCTGTTCATCCTGTAGAAGAGCAGTCTCTGAGACCACATAGTGGCTTTCCAGTACCTGAAAAGGACCTACAGAAAAGAAGGGGAGGAACTTATAATAAGGACAGGCAGTGACAGGACAGAAGGTAGAGTGTAGATTTAGACTAGATATCAAGCAGAAACTCGTTACGGTGAGAGTGGTAAGACACTGGAACATGTTGCCCAGTGAGGTTGTGAACACCTCCCTGGAAGTACTCAAGGCCAGGGGCTTTGAGCAACCTGGTCTAAAGGGAGGTATCCCTGCCTATAGCAGAGGGGTTGGAACTATACAATCTCAAAGGTCTCTTCCAACCCAAACCATTCTAAGATTCTGTGATTCCATGATTGTTTGATAATCCACTAAGGAGGGCTCCGACAGACTGTCTGGAAATACCATTGTCTGAAAATTACTGTTACAGTGTGAAAAGGGTTAAAGATCATCTATGAATGAAGAAATAATTGAGCACATTTTGCACTGTTTTCTTAATATGGAATGTGTAATTTATTGCTCAGTCAATGCTGTGTTGACTGTTTTGGGAAAACAAAGATAAAAAAATCATTAACAAAAACCCTATCAATATAAAAAAAAAAAAGATGAAAAACTCATTGTTCACTATTTCAAGTGAATTTCAAGTGACTCTAAGTTTTTCGTATTGGTGTCATAGATCACTTAAATTCAGTAGCAGATAAATATATTTTATCATAAGAGGGAATCTGTCTAATGCTAAATTGCAGAGAGCAGAGATCACCTCGTCAGGATATATCCTAAGCAGAAGCAGTGAGGAAGCAATCCAGTGGAGTTGACTCAGCCCTTTGCCATTCTAAATCAGATAAACTGAATTGCATGCTGTTTGCTGTGTGGTGTGTTTCAGCTGAAACAAAGGACAGCCCTATTGACTTTTCTGTAAACTATGGCCCACATCAGCCTATCTAGGCAAATGAACTTGAGTTTTCTGCTAGGTCAGCGTTGACTAAGTTACTTTCTCTGTTCATTGGAGAAAGTGCCACAGATTTCGTCCGTGCTGAGTATAGGAACTGCCCCTGCTGACCATATTCTTAACTTTGCCTCTCCTACGTATTTTGGGGAATCATCAGAGCCTAAACTTCATAAATAATGGGATATGTGTCCAAGACTTCTTGATCACCAGTTCCTTTTCAGTACCTGGTAGCAGGCCTGGTTGATACTACTTGCCAAAGGAAAAGCCAAATGGATATCATGCCTTGCATAGGCTGTGTATAATTCAGCACTCTGAGCAGCAGTTAGGGTGAGCAATTATAGCATATATATTTCCTGCACTAAAGAGTGCTCACATATAATTTGTTTTTCAGTAGTGGATCTGATGCCATGGGGGACTGTCATGGAACTCATTTCAGATTGTGCACTGTTCCAAATCAAGTTTTTTTGAAGTATTTAAGAAAAAATGTTCATCAGATAACATTAGATTGTTGCTGTTTTTCCCAACACTTCTTACATAAAAGTAAGAATGGGAGTTAGTGCACTTTTTTCATAAGTTATGAGCTTTACTATCAACACATCCCATTATTTGTAAGTCTGAAATAGATTAAGACAACTTTGTCTGTGGGAATACAAAATAAATGCAGTCTGGGGAGAACACCAAAACTACTGAAGTCTGGTTTCCACTGGATTTCATGTCCTACACTGTACAGATATGACACCATCATAATAATGTCATATTTTCATCTCAAGCTTCTTTAACACTCTCTGCCCCCTGTTAGCTGGTAAGATATGTAATAGGTGTTCTCAGCCACTGCTGACTGACAAGGTTATAGGGCAGTCTGGGTTAGCAGGGATCTCAAGAGGTCTCTAGTCCAACTTTCTACTCAAATTGATGTTAACTACATAATTAAACCAGGGTGTTCAGGGCTTTCTCCTGCTGGTCTTGAAAACATCAAAGGATTGAGTTTGCACAGCCTCTCTAGGCAACCTGCTGCCTTACCTGGCTAGCCCCAGATGGAAAAAACTTTCTGTTACATTGCCACGAGGTTATCCTTAGATATAAGTCCGTGACAGGGGCACAGGCCCCGGGAAAAAAATAAAAAAGGAAGGGGTCCGAAAGGTTTGCCAAGAGCGGGCCGGCCCCGGGCAGCGTGCGCTCCGGGAGAGGGAACGGCAGAGCTAGCAGATAGTTGTAACCGAGAGAAAACACAACGGCAACGATCTGAGCAGCAACGGTAATTTAGTGAATGTACTGTGGGAGGGAAAGCAGTGCTTTTCTCCGCGGCGAGATGAAGCAGCTGAGCCGGAGCCAGAGGGAGAGAGGCAGACGCTCGGGTCCCGCCGGGAGCTCCACCTCCCTTTCTCTTCCCACCAGGTCCTCCAGGGATGCCGCCCCTCCCCTCCTAACAGGATACTCAAAGCGCCTGTAAAAGGCAGTAAACGGAACCAGAACATTAACTCGTTAAACTCCCACTGGTCCACGGGATGTTCTGATGTGGAATACTGACAACAAAAATCACAAAACCACAACATACATCTACTCTGAATTTCTCATATATCTGCTGACCTTTGTGCTCCTGTCCTGCACGATTTTGAGGAGCTTGGCGCTATCTTGTCAATACAGATCTTGTATTGACAACGTGCAGGCAGGATGACTGCTGCTAGCTCCCACTGAAGCTGAACCAGCCCTGGTCCTGCAGCTACTCCTCACAGGACAAGTGCTCTATCCCTGACATCCCTGGTGCTCTCTCATAAACTCTGCAGTACGCTAACATCTTTCTTGTCTCAGGAGGTCCAAGACTGGGCAAGATGTGTTCTAACAAGTCCTGAGTAAAGATAGATATTAATTTCTTCTGGACACATTACCATGAGCAGGGCAAGGCTGCTGCTGCACACCAGGACACGCAGCTCACTGGACTACTAGAGTTGCTCCCAAACAGTACCCCCAGCCTATATCATCGCATACCACAACCTGTGCCAGTTAGCAGATGTAGCTCCACACTCATGATGCAGCCTGCCCATCAAGTATGTTCTGTTCTGGAACTCTCTCCTCTACCCAGCCACTGATTTTTCCCAAAGCAGGTGAACACTGTACTATGATTGACTTGCCTCTTTGACAGATCAGCCAGAAATCCATAATAAAATAAGTCCCTTTGGAAACTGAGAGAAAAAAAGATGGTAGGCAAACGCTATATTCACCAGGCATCCTATTTCCCAGGAAAAAATAATAGCTGCAGGGACTGAGTCTTTCCAAAGAATCTTATGTAGAACTGCAAAATTAATTTATATCGACACTTTCTACATTCATAAGAAACATGCAGAAATGTTGTTTTTCATTTTGTAGATAGCATTATCAGGATCAGTATCAGTCATGACTATGGTTCCATTTGTCATCTAAAAGAAGTTACTTTAAAGAAATCAAATTGCCTCATCTCTGCTTTATCAGGAAAAAATCATGTCGTGTCCTCATCAATTTGTTGTTTGATCTGGGCCTTTGAAGGATTCTGCTGCTATTTCTCTGTTCTTGCTTGGGGAAAATATTATGTACACTTCTATGAAAGCATGAGTTGATATACGGCTTTACAGAGTTAAGATATGACCACCGCCAGTATAAATGTGAAACTGGAGATAGCTGATCCTTAACTCTACAAATAAACAAACAAACCTCAGAATTCTCAGAGGTAAGATCACCTGTGCACAAGTAAACATGAGCAGGATCAGGATGAGCTATTTTGCATTTGGTTGAAATCATGACGAGCTCAAACAAAAATGAAATAGGAATGGGATGGCAAGTTGTTTTCAGATGCATCTAATCTATCTATTCAGATGATGTGCCATGTAAATCTTTGCTCTGGCAGCTAACCCTCTGTACTAAAAATACTATGAAAAGGATGATGTTAAGTGCCAAGGAATTTTTTCATTCATTACATGACAGGATGACAGTTTACTTCAAAAACTTCCTGATGAAAGAGTTGCAAGTCTGGAATAACTTATTCAGCATAGATGCATTCCTCAATTTGTAGAGCTATAGTATATTATTTAGGATATATTTAAAATACAAAATACATATGTATATGCCATGGAAACCAGAAATATTACAAACTTTCTGTAAAGAGCAAACCCAAACCAGCATATCTAGCTTATGGAACCTGATGTAGAACTGTATATCTTCTACCATATCTATTATACAGTATGCATGGAGAACAGTTTGGCCAACTGTAGCTAATGTTTAGTAATGCTAAATACTTAGGCTGTACATCCACAAAAGCCATTTATTGTCAGAGATCTTCAGAGAATTTTATATGCAGCAAAACAATAAGTGTATTCAGTTAAACCATCCAGAAGATTTTAGGACAAAGTCAAATTAGCTCCATCAGTTCCAAAGTGACTGAATAAAAAGAATTTTCTTTCAGAGATGGAGTAATAAGAACTTTTCAAAAAGTCCATCCTCTGTTATCTCTTAGATTCATAAAATTTGAATGTTTTGTAATGAATCTGTGAAATGTATGAGTTAAATTCACAGAACAATCTCATTTTTATTTTAGTGCTGCCTTCTTCAATTGTATTTTCTCTTTTGATAATGCATACATTTATGTAACTTTTAAATTAAGTCTTTGTTTCTGAATTTGATGTTACTTTCTGATTTTTCCAGTAAAATGGGTAACTGATTGGTGCCCCTAAAGGATACATTTTTGTGCTGTGTCTGGTCTTACAACCAAATAAGATGGCTTAAGTACGGCGCTAACATGATGTAGTGTTGTTTGTATGTACCTTCTGTATATACACTGGCTTTGGAGAGGATGCATTCTGTGCGGAAGCAGGGAATTTCCTCTGCTGGTTGAGGGATGCCATTGTCCTCTGCTTGGCAGCACCATTCTGATGTCGTGGGGATGGAGCCAGGATCAGTAAAGGGATCACCCTGTGTGTGTAAAATCTTAAGGAGTGAAGGGACACAGGGGCAGAGCGAATAGGACAAACAAACAAGATATGGCACGACAGAAGGGCAGGGCATGACAGAACAGGAAGTTTACAGAGGGCAAGTGAGCAGGAAGGGCAAGGAGGACATAGTACCTCTGTTCACTCAGGAGACTTGCTTATCTATCGGGCTGCCTCCCAGACAACAAATCTAGCCATGTGTTATGGTTTTGTAATTTCTTCGGTTTGCGTTGCTATTCCACATCAGAACATCATGCAGGATAATGGGAGTTAAGGAGAGAGTTTTTTTTCTTTCCTATGGACTGCCTTAATTGGGCATGGGGGGGAGGGGTAGCCGGAAAAGGGAACAGTTTTTTTTTCTTCACGCGCGATTCCCCGTGAGGAGACAACGTGGTCGCAGCTTCCCGCCTCCTACAGCTCATCGGTGAGGTTTAGTTCTATTTCTCTCCTTGTTGAAACTCTCTGTTGTTGTTTAGCATTATTAGGTTCATTAAACTGCCGTTCGTTCTCAGATCGCTCCTTTCTTTTCATTCCTTCCCTCCTAGACCCACTCGCCGTTTTTTTTTCTTTCCCCTCTCTCGGAGCGCACGTGGCCGGGCCGCGCCGCGCCGCTGGAGAAGGGCGGCGCTTCGTGCTTTCTCTCCCCGGGTTTTGTCCCCGCTGTCACGAGTGAGCTCTAGAGAGCACCCCGTGACATTTTTGGTGGAGAATGCGGGCAGTACTTTGGGCAATGTTTTGGGCAGCGGTGAAGTGGCTTACTTCACAAGCCCTGTGCCCAGGACTGAGAATCCTTATATTCCAGCTTCCGGCTGCCTTGTTTTGGATGATGTTTGTATACATTCTTAGCCCATGGAAGACAGTGATGGGGATATCTGCCTGGCTCCCTTTCAGCCCAGTTAACATCACAGACACTGCTTGGACTGGCTTATGAATATTCTGAGTTCCTTACGTTTGACCGGGGTATCAGATTGGGTTTTGCATTGGCAGTCTCTCTGAATATAATCCTTGTAGTGAATAACTGTAAAACACAGAGAGACTGGCAGAGAATAGTGGGAGAGTTAGGAAAAAGATCAGAAGCATCAGGAGGACCCCCTGTGCCAGGTAATCTTACTGATGAACATAGGAGAGATCTGGAGAAAATAAATGAGTATTTGAGTGAGGGATCGGGTAACTCAGGGGGATCTCAGAATGAACGGCTTATTTGGAACTTGATTCGAGTCATACGAAATATTGTGATGGAGAGAGAGAGTTTCAAAAAGGAGACCCAAACCCAAAGGGAAAACCCCCAAGTCAATCCCAACCAACCACAGGAAGCACCAACATCAGTGTCAGTCGCCCCAGTAGAAGGTCAGAAATGGGAACGAGTGTCTTCGCGTCTGGAACGGAACGACAAAGTAAAGGAAGTAGAGGAAGATCCCGGTGAGGGGCCCTCCACAAAACCACCATCACCAAGGAAGGCAGCTCAGAAAACTAACAGATACGTAGAGGACAGTGATGATGGGGAGGTCACTGTTACCACCATCCGTAGACCCCTGAAGATCACCGAAATCCAGGGCACAAGAAAGGAGTTTACCCGAGCCCCAGGTGAAAAAGTTGTCACATGGTTGCTTCGGTGTTGGGACAGTGGGGCCAGCAGTGTGTCCCTAAGTTGCAGTGAAGCTCGTCAACTAGGAAATATTTCCCGAGACCCATCCATTGATAGAGGAATCAGCCGGTGTCTGGATGGAGTCGCCATCCTCTGGGAAAGAATCCTAGTAGCTGTAAAGGAAACCTATCTTATCAGAGATGATTTGGAGCCTGCACCGGAAAAATGGAATACAGCTGAGAAAAGCATCCAACACTTGAGAGAAATGGTGGTGGTAGAGATGTTGTATGGCCCCACGTTTGTCCCTAATGATCCGCATGATGACCATGACCCAGAGAAGGTGGACAGTACTCCTGAAATATGGAAGAAGTTTATACGATCAGCACCAGATAAATATTCCAGTGTACTATTAACGACATATAACAGGTATAAAGAAATGGATAGACAGCCTCCAGTTTTTGAGCTGATCCTTGCACTTCAAAGTGCAGCAAGCACACTAGCGCCATCCCGTGCCTGCATTGCAACCCTCTGCCATGTGGTGCAAAGAATAGACCAAATGGAGAGGAAACAAGATGGCATGCTGAAGAAATGGTTCGCGGCAAGGAATCCTAATGAACCTGTGGCAGTCTCAGCTGTCAGACGCAAACGCCCGCCTACCCAAGTGAATGACCGTAGTGAGCCTATGTCGCGTGGTGCCCTGTGGAACTACCTGCGTGAGCATGGAGAGAATATGAGGAAGTGGCACAACAAACCCACTTACGCACTACGAGAACGTGTGAGAGAATTACAAAACAGGTCAACCACTACTGAAATTGCCTCTGCCAATGCAGGTAACCAATAGAGGGGCCCTGCCCTCAGCCGGGAGGGGGAGAGGGATAATAGAGTGTATTGGACTGTGCGGATTCGGTGGCCCGGCACATCCAAGCCACACAAATATAAGGCACTGGTGGACACTGGTGCGCAGTGCACTCTGATGCCCTCAAACTATGAAGGAACAGAGCTGATTAACATACATGGAGTAACTGGGGGCTCTCAGGAATTGTCTGTTTTGAAAGCCGAAATAAGCCTCACTGGTCAAGACTGGCAAAAGCATCCCATTGTGACTGGCCCAGGGGCTCCATGTATACTTGGTATTGATTACCTTAGAAGGGGACATTTCAAGGATCCTAAAGGGTATCGGTGGGCCTTTGGAATAGCTGCTGTAGACACGGACAATATTAAGCAGCTGTCTGTTCTGCCTGGCCTGTCAGAGGATCCATCTGTTGTGGGGTTGCTCAGAGTAAAAGAGCAGGAGGTACCAATTGCCACCAAAGTGGTGCACAGACGGCAGTACTGTACCAACAGGGACTCCTTGCTCCCCATCCATAGGCTAATCCAGCAGTTAGAAAGTCAGGGAGTTATTAGTAAAACCCATTCACCTTTCAACAGCCCCATATGGCCAGTGAGTAAAGCCAGTGGAGAATGGAGGCTGACAGTGGACTATCGCGGCCTGAATGAGGTCACACCCCCACTGAGCGCTGCTGTGCCAGACATGTTGGAACTCCAGTACGAACTGGAGTCGAAAGAGGCAAAATGGTATGCTACCATTGATATTGCCAATGCCTTCTTTTCTGTCCCATTGGCCACAGAGTGTAAACCACAGTTTGCCTTTACCTGGAGGGGTGTTCAGTATACTTGGAACCGGTTGCCCCAGGGGTGGAAACACAGCCCGACCATTTGCCATGGGCTGATCCAAGCCACATTAGAACAGGGCGGTGCTCCTGAGCACCTGCAATACATTGATGACATCGTGGTGTGGGGTGATACAGCAGTGGAGGTTTTTAAAAAGGGAGAGCAAATAATCCAAATCCTCCTGTCTGCTGGTTTCGCTATTAAGCGAGACAAAGTGAAAGGGCCAGCCCAAGAAATCCAGTTTCTAGGGGTGAAATGGCAGGATGGGCGTCGTCACATCCCAACAGATGTGATGAACAAAATTACTGCTATGTCTGCACCCACTAGCAAAAAGGAGACACAGTCTTTTCTGGGTGTAGTGGGATTTTGGAGGATGCACATCCCAAATTATAGCCTCATTGTGAGCCCCCTCTATCAGGTGACCCGAAAGAAGAATAACTTCGCGTGGGGTCCTGAACAGCAGCAGGCCTTTGAGCAGATTAAACAGGAGATTGCCCGTGCTGTGGCTCTAGGGCCAGTACGGATGGGACAGGATGTGAAGAACATCCTTTACACTGCTGCTGGGGAGAAAGGTCCCACTTGGAGTTTGTGGCAGAGAACCTCCGGTGAGACCCGAGGCCGCCCCCTGGGATTTTGGAGTAGAGCATACAGAGGGTCGGAAGGGGGCTACGCCCCAACTGAGAAGGAAATCTTAGCTGCATATGAAGGGGTCTGGGCTGCCTCTGAGGTAATTGGCACTGAAACACAGCTTCTTCTGGCACCTCGACTGCCAGTGTTGAACTGGATGTTTAAAGGACAGGTTCCCTCCACCCACCATGCCACAGATGCTACATGGAGTAAGTGGATCGCATTGATTACGCAACGGGCCCAGATGGGGAACCTCAACCGTCCAGGGATCCTAGAAGTAATCATGGACTGGCCTGAAGGTAAAAAGTTTGGAACACCACCAGCAAAGGAGGTATCACGCACAAAAGAGGCCCCACCATATAATGAACTACCAGAAAGTGAAAAGAAGTTTGCCCTGTTCACAGATGGATTGGGAAACATCGTAGATGGAAGGCTGCTGTGTGGAGCCCCACAAGACAGGTTGCAGAGGCCACTGAAGGAAGAGGAGAATCGAGCCAATTCGCAGAGGTAAAGGCTGTCCAGCTGGCCCTAGATGTTGCTGAGAGGGAGAGGTGGCCAGTGCTTTACCTCTATACTGACTCATGGATGGTGGCCAATGCTTTATGGGGATGGTTGCAGCAATGGGAAGAAAACAACTGGCAGCGGAAGGGTAAACCTGTTTGGGCCGCTGAACTTTGGAAAGATATTGCTGCCTGAACAAAGAATATGGCCATAAAGGTGCGTCATGTAGATGCCCATGTGCCCAAGAGTCGAGCAACGGAGGAACAACAACATAACCATCAAGTAGATCGAGCTGCCAGAATTGAGGTGGCCCAGATAGACCTGGACTGGCAGAATAAGGGAGAGTTGTTCCTAGCTCGGTGGGCCCATGAGACCTCGGGCCATCAAGGTAGGGACGCAACACATAAGTGGGCCAGAGACCGAGGGGTGGACTTAACTATGGACGCTGTGGCACAGATAATTCATGACTGTGACACCTGTGCCATGATCAAGCAGGCCAAGAGGATGAGACCTCTCTGGGGGGAAGGGCGATGGGAAAAGGATAAATATGGGGAGGCATGGCAGATCGATTACATCACCCTGCCACGGACTCGTAATGGTAAGCATTATGTGCTCACCATGGTGGAGGCAACCACTGGGTGGCTTGAGACATATGCGGTACCCCATGCCACTGCCAGAAACACCATATTAGGGCTGGAGATGCAGATCCTGTGGCGACATGGCACCCCTGGGAGAATTGAATCAGATAATGGGACTCACTTCAAAAATTCACTGGTGAGCAGTTGGGCCAAAGAACACGGCATCGAGTGGGTTTATCACATCCCCTACCATGCACTGGCCGCTGGTAAGATCGAGCGCCACAATGGTTTGCTGAAAACCACGCTGAAAGCGATGGGTGGCGGAACATTTAAGAACTGGGAGAGACATTTAGCAGAAGCCACCTGGCTGGTAAACACCTGAGGATCAGCCAACCGAGACGGCCCTACGCGCTCCAACTCCCTGCGGACTGTGGAGGGAGACAAGGTCCCTGTAGTGCATATAAAGAGTATGCTGGGAAAAGCAGTTTGGGTGCTCCCAGCCTCCGGAAAGGGGAAACCCCTCCGTGGAACTGTTTTTGCACAGGGACCTGGGTGCACTTGGTGGGTGATGCAGAAGGATGGGGATGTTCAGTGTGTGCCACAGGGGAATTTGATGCTGGGGGAGTGTAGCCAGTGAGTCCATGTGTGTGTATATATATGCATGTATGTACATATGTAATATATGTTAATTACTGTTCTGTTTGTATGTTGATAAATGTTAAGCATGATGTAGTGATGTGGAATAAGGGGTGGAATGTTATGGTTTTGTAATTTCTTTGGTTTGCGTTGCTATTCCACATCAGAACATCATGCAGGATAATGGGAGTTAAGGGGAGAGTTTTTTTTTCTTTCCTATGGACTGCCTTAATTGGGCATGGGGGGGAGGAGTAGCTGGAAAAGGGAACAGTTTTTTTTTCTTCACGCGCGATTCCCCGGTGAGGAGACAACGTGGTCGCAGCTTCCCGCCTCCTACAGCTCGTCGGTGAGGGTTAGTTCTATTTCTCTCCTTGTTGAAACTCTCTGTTGTTGTTTAGCATTATTAGGTTCATTAAACTGCCGTTCGTTCTCAGATCGCTCCTTTCTTTTCATTCCTTCCCTCCTAGACCCATTCGCCATTTTTTTTTCTTTCCCCTCTCTCGGAGCGCACGTGGCCGGGCCGCGCCGCGCCGCGCCGCTAGAGAAGGGAGGCGCTTCGTGCTTTCTCTCCTCGGGTTTTGTCCCCGCTGTCACGAGTGAGCTCTAGAGAGCACCCCGTGACACCATGATTTTCATTAGCCAGAAAGCTGTGGCAAGAAAGAATGTAGAGACTCACATGGAGTGCCTGCCTAAAAAGTGGTGGTTTGAGTCTCTAGCTGCAGCCTGTTGCTGCCAGTTAAGAGAAGCAGGGATTCCATCTGTTTGAGGTGTGAGCAGGCAGTTGATCTGCTCAGTATGGTGGCGAAGCTCAAGGAGGAGGTAGAGAGATTAAGGAGTATCAGAAAGTGATACTCCTTGTACAGGACAACCGAAGGATCAGGCCTAGCCAGTACGGGTTCACAAAAGATAGGTCCTGCTTGACCAGCTGATCTCCTTCTACAATCGAGTGACCCAGCTGGTGGATGAAGGAAAGGCTGTTGATGTAGTCTACCTACAGCTTTTGACACTGTCTACAGAACATTCTCCTGGAGAAGCTTGCAGCCTATGATTTGGACAGATACACTCCCTGCTGAGTGAAGAACTGGCTGGAGGGCTGGGCCCAGAGAGTGGTGGTGAATGGGGTTAAATCCAACTGGCAACCAATCACAAGTGATGTTTCCCAGGAGACAGTATTGGGGCCAGTCTTGTTCAATATCTTTACTGATGGCCTGGATGAGGGCATTGAGTGCACCCTCAGTAAGTTTGCAGGTGACACCAAGTTGGCTAGAAGTGTCAAACTGCCTGGGAACAGGAAAGCCCTACAGAGCAAACTGGACAGGCTGGATAGCTGGGCTGAAGCCAATGGGATGAAGTTCAGCAAGACCAAATACCAGGTCTTGTACTTTGTCCACAGCAATCCCAGGCAACACTGCAGACAGAGTGGCTGAAAAACTGTAGAGGAAATAGACCTGGGGATACTTGTTGACTATCAGCTGAACATGAGCCAGCAGTGTGCCCAGGTGGTCAAGAATGCCAATGACATCCTGGCTTGTATCAGAACTAGTGTTGGCAGTAGGAGTAGAGAAGTGATTGTCCCTTTATACTCAGTCCTGGTGAGGCTGCACCTTAAGTATTTTGTTCAGTTTTGGACCTTTCACTACAAGAAAGACACTGAGGTAACTGGAGCAAGTCCAGAGAAGGGCAAAAAAGCTGGTGAGGGGTCTGAAGCACAAGTCTTATGAGGAGCAGATGAAGAAACCTGGATTATTTAGCTTGGAGAAGAGGCTCAGGGGTGACTTTATTGCTCTCTATAACTAATGAAGGAAGCTTATGGTGAGGTGAGGTTCAGCCTCTTTTTCCTATGTAACTTGCAATAGGACTAAAGGGAATGGCCTCAATTTGCACCAGGGGAGATTCAGGTTGGATGTTAGAAAATACTTCCTCTGTGAGAGAGTGGTTAGGCGCTAGAATGGGCTGCCCAGGGAGGTTGTAGATTCATCATCCCTGCAGGTGTTCAAGAAATGTTTAGATATAATTAGAGATATAGTTTAATGGGAAACGTTAGTGATATGTGGACAGTTGGACTGATTGATGTTGGAGGTCTTTTCCAAACTTGGTGGATCTATGATTCTCTTAAGTGGGTTTTTCATCAGAAAGGCTTGTGAACTCCCAAATGATTCATCATCAACTGCCATCATATTCTTAGGTCCATCCCCTCTTCTTCCTGCTATATGCATCTCTCCCTGTCTACTGAGATGTTTTAAAAGGCAAAGGAACTCTGTAGCCAAGTGGTTCCTGCTAGTTGTTAAAGTCAATTGCGAACAGAGAACTTCCTAAAGAGCAAGGAGTTCAAACTTTTGTGACACAGACTCATTTTACTTATCTTCCAATATTTGAGGTGAAACTGTGGCAAGTGCATAAGATACTTTAAAATCTCCAGGACTCATAGCGGCCCTCAGAAAATATTTCAAACATGATTAGAAATGATGGAGATATTTTGTCCCTCAAATTTACATTGTTATTGTTATTATTAACTTTCTTATGACTCTTGTTATTTAGAAGATCTTGACATCAATGTTTGATCCCCTCCGTGTTTAATTAGTTGCAGAACAGCCAATTTGTTTTAGAATGGAGATGAGAGGTCTCAGGATTGGGCACAAAATTCCTTCCTTACCTTTTGTGAGTAAATTTAACTACCAGAGATTTTGCAACGCTTTGGAAATGTTAACCAAGTTAACTAAGAAGAGGGTTGCTATTTATCTGAAAATCTAGAATATTAAACTCCTAACTGAGAAGGGATGTCATTCAAGCTGGACTATCTGTGCTCAGTGTTGTACTGTATTTGTAAACATCTCTTTGAAGTTCCCTATGCTTCAGCCTTTCTTTATGAAATACGCGAAATACTCATTTCTCGGTCATACGTTTTTTGATGAACTGCAAAGAGGTGTTCTTTCTCACACTTTGTTGGGATGACACCTAACAATGGATGTCTCTAGCCAAAGCTGCAATACAAGCAAATAGAAACAATTCACTATTAATTCTTTGTACTGCTCTGCCAGCCAGAGTTGGAAAGCCAATTTTGCACCCTTCAGAGTGAGAACAAAGATAACCCCACGGGTAGGATGATAAGTTTGTAGGTTGGATTAATCCTTCAAGGAGAGCAGAATCTGTTTCACCTATCAGACAGAAGTGCTCTTGTGCAGGATAAATTAAAGTCAAAATCACAAGGAGGAAAACCAGACAGAATATTACAAGTCAAACCCACTGGCCATAGTTCTCCTTCCCCCAAGAATCTGGCTGGACTACTATTCTTCTCATTAACTGTCACAAGAAGGGAGCAGGAGCCAGTGACACTGCCCAGCATCTGCCCAAGGAACCTCTGCAGCCTGGCATTTTTTAACAAGGGAAAAAAGCAAGCAGTGCTGCATCTTCCATGAATCACCACCTCCATCTTGCTGATCGAGTTTTTTTACCCACTCTGAAAACCACCTGGTTCCTTCCATCCTTCCCCTTCTCTCTCTCTCTCCCTTCCCCCCTCTCTCAGTGGACTGTAGTTATTCCCCATTTTTCTGATAGAAACACTTAAGGTGTACCATTTGATGCTGGTTCAGAAATTTGCATGACATTCTTCCCTGACAGTGCTGCCATTTGTCTCCCTATCTGCTTGCCTCAGGCAGCTCCTTACCTAGTTCTTGATTTACTAATTTTTGTAATACTGTACTTTTTTTTTTTTTAATAAGAATGAGAATTCGGTGTATCAAACACTGTACACAACTTTTTCCCAAAGTGCTAATTTATATTTTCAAATCTCACTGAAGCCCACTAAACTTCAGATTCCTGTATCAGTTCAGTGTTCTGAAAACTGTCCTTCAGTTTATTCTCTTTAGTAGGAGTTACAGTCCTTTTTCCAGAAGCTAATAGTTCAAAATTAGACAAGAGAGCAAAATAATCAGTGTCAGCCTCATTTCATAGAAGGGAACAGTTAAAGACATATTAAAAGAGAATTTTTCATACATGACTAAGCCCATCATTAAAAGCCAATCTCTGTGGGTGGAATCCTTTCTTCACTGAGATTAATGAATAAATTTTCCCTGAGATGGGAACAAGTCAGGCTAAGGTCTCACCCCATACAAATACACAGTGGCTGAGAATCCTTGTCAGCCTATTCATTGCTCAGATGAAGTCCTAAATCTGTAATTTCATTAAAAATCTATACCTACACATAGATTTGTAATTTAGTTAGTACATGACACATGCAACGTATATTTGCTATCTGACTATAGGATCATGGTGCTGGGAGAAAGGCTGGTTCGGTCAGATGTTTGCAAATTACTACTAAGTGAGCATTAGCCTTTGTGCTGCCTTGTCAAGGCCTGCTTGGAAATGCCCATAAACTGCTTTTAACTAATGTGTCTAGTTTCCCACCTCATGTTTTCCTTTTTTTTCTTTCTTTCTTCTTTTTTTTCTGAAAATATATATTTTCTCTCCCTCACGTAGGAATTGGTGAAGGTCAAACGTCAGTCTGTCTTTTTATATCAGACAACGTAAAATCTATAATGATGAACTCTATATTGAATGCTTGTCTTAGCTTAAGATGGTTCTAACTTTGGCTTTTCACAAACTGCTATTGATCTCCACCTACAAAGCAATATACCCTTTAGTGTAATAATTCCGTAAGTACAAATGAATTTGGTGAACCTTTAAATCTTCATTTGATCAAAAGTTTCAAATCTATCAGATAAATCATCCCTATAGCTCTCAGCTTTTCTAAAATACTTCTTGAAAGTTTTGTTTTTCTACAGTAGCTCCCCATGTTGTCGAAGTACAGATAGAGTAATGCATGTAGTAGAATGAGTTATGGTCATGTATTTAAGGAGGACAAAGAACCATACCAGTGGCTGAGAAAACAGCTATTTGCACTTCTCTTTTGTGAAGATCTGGAACACTGAATTATGCATTCATATATATGCATATTCATTCATTTTTTATTATTCAGGAACAGCCTGGTGACAAGACCTTCTTGCTTCAGCTAGAGCCTTCATGCTTGCAGGCTCTCAACCTGATTGTTGAGAGGAGGATTTCAAACATGAGTATCCACTGGAAAATAATACAGAGAGATGCAATCAATCTAGGAGACTCCTGGAGTGAACTGATGATAACTTCCTGGTCCAGGTATTGGACAGACCAACCTGGTGTGAAGCATTACTGGACCTGATGCCCACCAGTGCTGAGGAAATCACTGAAGAGATTAAGATTGTAGGCAGCCTGGGCTATAGTGACCATGTCATCGTTGAGTTAATGATGTTGAGGAATGTCGGCCTCACAAAGTATCTGGCTTTTTAAGGAACTGTTGGACGAGATCCCCTAGGAAACTATCCTTATGGATAATTTCAAAAGAACAGAACAGAGATGGCAGTGCTTTAAGAATACCTTTCTGAGAGCACAAGAGTTCTCCATACCCCAGCATAACAAACCAAGTGGAGGAGGCAGGAAACCAGCATGGTTGAGCAAGGACCTATTGATCAAACTGAGAGAAAGAAGTATAAACAGTGGAAGCAGGAATGGGTGGACTAAGAAGAATATAGGGATGTTGTTCAGATGTGCAGAGATTAGATCAGAAAAGCCAAGTTACAGATGGAACTAAACATGAGAAGGATATGAAAAACAACAAGAAGGGATTCTTCAGATACAATGTTTGTAGCGGACAGAAAAAGGAGAATGTACTCCTTTTATGAATGAGAAGGGAGAACTGACTTCCTGAAACACGGACAAGACTGAGGTACTTAGTGAGTACTTTGCCTTAGTCTTCAATGCCAGTCATGCTTCCCATGCCTTTCATGCTCTTGAACCTATAAGTGGGGGTCAGGGGAGCAAAATCCTTCCCTTTATAAGAGTAGAGAGAGTCCAAGACAGCCTCATGAGGCTGAATTTCTATGGGCCTAGGAAACATACGTTCCAGGGTTTTGAAGGAACTTGCTAATGTGATTCTTAAGACACTCTCTGTCATATTTGAAAAGTTGTGGCTGTCAGACTAAGTTCTCAGTGCCTGGAAAAAGGGAAACATCATATCCATTTTTAAGAAAGGGAGAAAGAAAGAACAAGGAAACTTCAGGCCAGTGAGTCTTCCTCCTGGAAGAGAAGTTAAGGCAGATGTGAGATGAGAAGGTGATCTGAGACAGCCACCACAACTTCACTAAGGGCAGATAATGCCTTACCAATTTGGTGGCCTTTCTTGATGGAGTGGTGGCATTAACATACCAAGGTAGGACAAATGATGCCAGCTACTTGGACTTTTGGAAGGCCTTCGACATGTTCCTGCACCATGTCCCTTACTTCCAAATTGGAGAGATATGGATTTGAAGGCTGGACTATTCAGTGGATAAAGAATTAGCTGGACGGACATAGCCACAGTGTATTCAATGGTTCTATGCCCAGGTGTAGTCTGGTCAGAAGTGGTGTCCAACTGAGGTCTGTCTGGGGATCTGTGCTCATAGACAGTTGGATTGAGTGCACCCTCCGCAAATTTGCTACAGACACGAAGATGAAAAGTGCAATTGACACCACAGAAGCAAGGGTGCCATGTGGAGGGACATGGACAGGCTCAATAAGTGGGCGCATGACAACCCAGTCAGGTTCAGCAAGGACAAGTGAAAGACATTGCACTTTGGTC
This sequence comes from Perdix hodgsoniae, assembly GCA_035772895.1. NCBI lineage: Eukaryota > Metazoa > Chordata > Aves > Galliformes > Phasianidae > Perdix > Perdix hodgsoniae. The sequence continues at coordinate 256,556 of JAPSGF010000111.1, read as the reverse complement.
AGGGCAATACCAGAGATATGTTTATAGTCTGGGAGAGCTCCTTCAGAGCAGCTTTGCAGAGGGGTACTTCAGGGTTCTGATGGCTGAAGGCTGGACATGAGCCAGCAGTGTGCACGTGCAGTCCAGAAGGCCAACTGTATCATAGGCTGCATCAAAAGAGGCAACACTACCAGGGCAAGGGAAGTGATTGTCCCTCTCTACTCTGTCCTTCTAAGGCCTCATCTGGAGTACTCATCTGGAGGCCTGAGGCTTCCAGCACAGGAAGGATGCAGAGCTGTTGGAGGAGGTCCAACCCAGGCCATTCTGTGATTCTGTGTTGCTCTGTGGCTTGTGATACATCATTAAGATTCTGTGTTTTAAGTCACCAGTATCTTTTTCAAAATTCAGGCAGCATGCCTTTATATTTTGGGCTTCCCACTCGGTGTCAGATGTGTCGAAAAGTCTGGGCTTCGTAACTTCAGGTTGGCAGCCCTTGAAGTTTGCATTCCTCAGTAACTTTCTTGTCAAGTGTCAAAGAGATCTAGAAATAGAAGCAAAGAGAGCTGACAGGACCATTTTAATTTTTTCAGTGGATGTTTCTTCTGTAATAATACAAAGATGGCATAAGTACATGTCAGTATCTGTTATCCATTTATTATCCAGATATATTTTAGGTAGATAATACAAGAGTGTTTCACTTCTGAAGAAAGCTTCATGTTACTTAGTCAAACACTTCTATTGCTAAACTAGTGTTCAGTAGCCTCTTTTTCTGTTAACTTCTATTTCTCCCCTAACATTTTTTTTGCTGATTTCATTTACTTTTCTCTTTCTTTTAGATGTGTAGACCCCTTAAAAATATCATGTCCCTGTAAATTTTGTGTTGAGAAGAGATGGGTAAGGAAAAATGAGGTAATTGTGTCTTACGTACTGACAAAGAATACACATAGGAACTTATCCATAGAAAACAGATGTTACTGTTTGCAGTGTTCAAACCTGTTGCAGAATGGCTCAGGGATCGGGTATTTGGCGGGGTTCCCCCCCGGGACCGTGGCACCCCCCCCCCCCCCCCCCCCTCCCCCCCCCCCCACACACAAACCTAGTTTGATTTTTATTTTGTTGTATTCATATTCAAGACTGAAAATAATGTGCTGCCAGAGTTAATCCTGGGTGGGCACATAAATGCTATCAGATTGGCCTGTTGCACACTCCGTTCTCCTAACTATTTGCATTAAAGATATTTCCTCAGGCTTTTATCACTGTAGTTCGGCTTACATTTGTGAGTAATGGGGCAGTGAGACCCAGGACCTACATCTCAGGGAAAGGGGAAAGGGAGGGGTGCGTGGTAGGGAAAAGGTAGGGAAGTAGGCCTAGTCAGGAAAAACAATAACAGCAGCAACAACCTAAGGAAGAAAACTAATTTACTGAATATGGTGGTGGAATATGAAATAGCACAACATGATACCATATAGTTGGAACTGAAGCTAATAAATCAAATAAATGAGAGAGAATGTCCAAAATCAAAGGCCTTGCTCTAATGCTGTAGATGAGATGGCTAGGGAGCACACACCTCGGAGATGTGCAGAAAAACGAGCTTGGTGTCAGGACTCCCAGTCAGTTTCCTATCTTTCCCTCCAAACAGCAAATGAAAACATAATATTGAAGTCTTCTGTGATCTGTAGTAGGCTCTTCTCTTTTGAGACCAGAGCTGCAGTATTAACTCTTTAACTCCCAGTGGATTGCATGATGTTATGATGTGGAATACTGATAACAAATTGTAAAACCACAACTGTTAAATTAAAATTAATTTAAAATTAGTAGGATTCCTGAGCTCTTGATTACTCTTATCATTCCTTAGGCATACAAAGTTTACAACTTAAGCATTGTTTTTGTTAGTGAGTGGAATTTAGGATAAAGCAAACTCTTTAACCACAGGTACTAGCTGGGGCATTGAGAATTTGAACCTCAGTAAAGGTAAGGACATGAAAAGACAATTTATGTGTAATTATTCTTCTTACACTGTCCTGCTGTTTCCTGCTGAAACATTCAACTCAACTACTTTATGATGGCCAAGGAAGCTATCACCTGAGGTAAGATGAAGTAAGTTGTTGGGCACATATTTAACCAATCCCACTCATGGAAATCACACCCCTTAGGCTGTTTCATTGCCTAAGTCAAGGGGAGCTCCTGAGAAAGTGCTACCAGAAGTTACACAGCTCAGATACTGCAAGACAAACTGTACTGAATCCTGCATAGAACTTGGCTTTAGCATAATTTCAAATTTGGTTATGTTCCTGGAGTATCGGAAAAGGGAAGAGGTCTTAATGGATTCCCTAGCTGGGCAGATGAGACTTTTTCTGTGTAACTCATTAGTGATTTCTAATTTTCTCTGTAACGGTGGCTTCTGTATGACTGTAATGAAGCTGATGTAAAGAAGTTAGCCCAAGCCCTAGGGTGGAAGACTGCTAGATGAGGTCAGTAGCAGAATCTGCTGAACAGCAGAAGGTGCTGTTACACCTTATGAGAGGTATTGCTCATTGCCACATCTAATGTCCTGAGAATGACTGCCTTAACTATATTCTTGGTCAAAATTTTCTGCATTTATATATCTATCTGTTTGCATGCATACATATATAAAACACAGCATGCACAAGCACAAACTTTTTTTTGTGTTATAGTACAAGTGTGGCACGGGGGGGATATTTTGATTTTTTTTTTTTTTTTTTGAAGGAACAAATACAGCATTTGCCTACCCTAAATCTGAAAGTATAAATGCATGCTTCCCAAGGTCTGCCCTCTTTTTGAAACAGGCTCCCCTTCCAAACTGAGTCTCCTGCCAAAGGCAACAGTGTCGCCTCTTGTTGACTTACCATGGTGCACGGATGCAATACCCTGGGTAGGAGATCTAGCCTGCAGATGAAAGAAAAAGCTTGAGCTACAGCTTTCAGATACTGGTGATACTAATACAGCGTTTTGCAGAAGTGCAAGACATGGATAGAACAGAGATGAAGAGAGCTGTATGTTAAATTTTCAGTTATAAGATGTGCCTTTCTAAGACAATGTACCCTACAGTCCTGCGGTCACTTTATAAGCAAGTCATAAAGTAAGCTCCACAAACACTAAGCCATATCTCGCAGCTCCTCATCCAGGCACTTCTTGAACACTGCCAGGGACGGCAACTCCACCACCTCCCTGGGCAGCCATTTCAACACCTGACCGCTCTCTGAGAGAAAAAGTTCTTCCTCATGTCCAACCCAAACCTCCTCTGGTACAATTTGCTTGAGCTAAGTAGCAAACAACTTCAGCGGAACTGTTTCCGGGTGGAATCAGAAAAACAAGGTGTGTGCTTGGGCAGGGTGTGCTATTGCCTGACTGCAAGGCTTTACCAATGAGAAAAGGACAAGTGGACAAAGGGACATAACTCATGTACTGCATAAGTGAGCTATCTGCGCAATAAAAGGAGCTTTTCACTTGGAGTCGAGTGCGTGTGCCGGCGCCAGGTAGCGATGGAGTATTTGGCGGGGGCCTCCCCCCGCAGAAACTCCATTGAGGCTCTCCAGTATTTAAGGGAGCTTATAAGCAGGAGGGGAAACAACTTTTTACATGGTCAAGTAGTGATAGGACAAAGGGGAATAGCTTTAAACTAAAAGAGGAGAAATTTAGGTTAGATAATAATCAAGTGCTAAAAATTCAGTGTTTGCACACTGTTCTCAAAACTCAGATTCAGAGGGTAACTTTTTCTTGCGTGAACTACATTTCTTCGTGTATTTTGCAGTAGTTTTTATATCAGGGATTACCAGGATGAATTAATTTTGTAGCTGCCTTGTTCTTCCAGACAATTGAGAGGAATATGTGAATCATTAGAAATATTTATATTTTCAGTACATCCTCCTCAGCTGTAGCATTCTATGAGTGTGCAAATGCCAAATTGATGAACTGTGTAATTATTGAAATCTCGTTATTACATTTGTATTTTCCTCTGCTGCAATATTAATAAATATCATGTGTGTGCTAAAAAAAGTATAAAGGGAGCATCTGCTCTTCTGGCAAGTGGCGTGCTACCTCTGGATTTTAGGAAAGGCCAATCACATCTTCTTTCCTTTCCCGTTCCAGTTTTGATTTGTACAGAATTTATGAAACAAGCACAAGCTCATACCTGAGCACAATCTCTCTAAATCAAATTCCTAGTTTGTATACATTCACTCAAAGTTGTTCCTGCTCCAGTTGCTACCAAGCTGTATTCACCATCTTTCATATCCTCTCAGGGTTGGCACATGGTTCTTGCTGTACGTGTTAAAGAATACAAACACATGCAGCTCTCCAGCTCCTGTGAACCTCGGGAAAAGAGCAAATACTAGAATGGAATTTGCTGATGATTATTCTCCCGAAGCTAACAGAGAGACAGTCTGTCAGGGAAACAGTACAACTGTAGTTGTGCCACAGACAGAGCTGGCAGATCTAACACTACCCACATTCAAAAACGTGGCAGAGTTCTTAGGGAATTTGTGCATATGCCAGTTATCTTGATACGGCATATGGCATACTGTCTGGAGTGTAGGGTAGTGTTTCTTTTGAGCTATGCACAAACCTAAATGGAAGTTTAAGGAAAAAAATATATATTAAGTATACAAATAATAAAAAAATTGAAAAACAATCCTCCGGAAAGAAGAAGGTAGACATTTCCTATTGGTATCTTCTCTAGATAACTAATGCATTAATCAAGATTTTATTTCAGAGGTCATGAAATATGTCAGTACTCACAGAAGCTCAGCAACCGTTATCAAAACAGTATCTCTACATGCCAGTGATAAGAGTCAAAGTACAGAAAGCTTGATCCTTTACTAAAATAGTTGTCACTTTTCTTCCTTTCCTTGCTCTGTGAAAGATAAGTGTGCATCACCCAAATGCCTTACAGCTCTGGGTACTCCCTTGCTCCTGCTCAGTGAAAAGTACCAACTACTCTAAATCAGTGGCGTAACATCTCTCAGCTCTGGTGAGCTACAGTAACCAGGCACTGGGATCTAAGGTGGTGAAGTGCTGGGCTCTGATGTTCTTAAAAACAGGTAAAGGTGAGTTCCAACAGGAGTTTACAGATACAAGTTTTTTTTCCTAAGGAGAAAGGGAAGAAGAATTCTAAAGGAAATTACATCTTTTCAGTGGACAAAAAAATATTCAAGCAGGTCTATTCAGCAGTACGAAGGGCACCCAGAGAGCTTATAAGAAATGTCTGCCCCTTTAAGCTGTTTTTGGGGCAGTGTGCCGTAGTGTTTTGATTTGGATCAGGAAAGCACTTTTGAGGTGCATCTCTCAATCTCCACTAATTACTGCCCATCAATTCACACTGCGCTACTGTCCTAGCATGTATCACATGAATCAGATGATGTTCCAACAGAGAATTAAATGCACCCAACCCTGCTGATGCTCCAATTCCCAGGCCCAGACTGACAGCCCAGAGAAAAAAAATCCTATTCACACCACAAAACTGCATACCCTGGGCAGAAGACAAAAAAAATATGTGATGCTAACTACTGGATAACAGAGGCATCATTTTTGTTGAAGCATCATTTCCTTGGAAGTACCATTTTGTTGTGTTCTATAAATAATTTGTCTTTTATGTAAAGCCAAATAAAGTTGGAGTTTTATTTCCAAAAAAATCAGGTCATATATTGAATACCTGTCTATAATGCTACGTGTCATTTTTCCTCACTTCCTACCCCATATAGAACAGCCCTCAAGAGCAATCGTGCACTTCTCTTTATAGCCTGTTTAAATACTCTGTTGTTCATTACCTGCTGGTTAAGAGATTTTTGATCCTATGTCTTGTAAATTCATCAGGTTGAAGCATTCAGGCATTTCAGGTTTGGCCTCTAAAATGCATTCTCGTGTGCAATTTGAGAAGAAACACAGTATGATCTGGGCCTTTAAAATCAAAGCGGGAAGCTGCGGAAGAAAAGGAAGTACTCATCCTGCTTATCATTAAGAGCAAATTCAAATATGCTCTACAGTCAACGGAGAGAAGTGGGACTTCTCCAGAAACCACTCCTGCAGAACCAAATTTGGCTCCTTTTCTAACTGATCTCCAGAGAAGTATTTTCTTTCTACTGATTAAGGAGAGAGTCCAGGGAAAGCAGCTGGTAAGTTAAATTGTCATAGCCAGGTTGTGAGAATATCCAGCCCTCCGTGTCAGTGCTAAAGCCAGGACAATGCTAACATCACACTGCCAGTGAGAGGTGACATGCAGATGAACACCATCCTCTTCATTTTTTGCCTTGTCTCTGTTTTAGAGTATAACTATTTATCAGATCAGACCCAGACACTCTCCTTCTGCCCTCCCCTCCTTTCATTTTAAAATCCTCTCTACTTTTTTTATCCTTTGTGCGATCCTTGGGAAAGAATACTTCAAAGTACTCAGCCAATCATCTTCCCCTTCCCAAAACTGCTCAGCCTGAAAACACAAAGCACTTGCTCTCTTATTAGTACTTATTTCTAAGGATTCAACACAGCTCAGGGTAACACTTCCAGTTGGAAAAGAGATTTCAAGAGTATATTTTTCTTCATTGCATATCATGAACTGAATCTACCAACACATCAGTATTGAATTTGCCCAGTTGTTTTCTATGAAAAATATTAGAGTCTCAACTTTTCAACAACACAAAAATGCCCTACATTTTTTTTTCCTATTAAAGTGAAATTCTGGCAATTTTTATGTGCAGCTTTTTTCCCTTTAGCTGGAAAGTCATAAGAGCTTGACTTCATATCAAGCATGAAATAATCTTCACTCATGTTTGCGCCTTTCCAGCAAGCTGCAAGCATTAGACATTAATCAAGGTTCCATACCAGGGCTTTAAAAAAAAAACAAAACCTCATTTATAATACAGGCAAGCATAAGCAAAACATCGTAAGAACCTTCCAAAAGCAAAGGGGAATAAAAGGACTTATGTCTTAACGTGTTAAAACTGAGATCTGTTACACTGTGGTCTCAATTCAAAGAGACAACTGCAGAGAAGTCAGAACTCTAGTTTAATAACACTATATCATGGAAAAATGAAAACAGGAATCATTCTGAAATTATTTCACTCTGCCATTCATAGAAAGATCTGCTTACTACTACTGTGAAGATAGAGGTGACAGGCACTGTGAGTTTAGGGACAAAATATAAAATAGAGTTGACCACTACTCTTCGGAGCAAGGACTTACAGCACCTCTGGTAAACAAACAAGGCTGGTTAAGCATTTTACTTTCACCAGTAAAAAATAGATACCATTCTAAAGCTGACCTATGGCAGAAGTTTATTTAATTGTATATGCAGGACTTCAGCATCTCCAGGTGAAAGGTACGGTACAATCTGAGATATTGGTGACCCAGTGGCTATTGATGTCTATGTCTAATTTTAACTCTACAAGACCATGCTTATGCAAAAGTGCTACTGATTCTGTGCATGATTTATTGATCCCCAAAAGAGCACACAGAAGCAGGTTAATATTCATTGATTTTATTAGAGGTACTCACATTAGTAGGGATGGCTGGCAAGTAAATTGTCCACACTACTCCTTAGCGCTATGTCTAAACACATAACAGGAATAACATAACATAAAGCCAAATATCAACCATGTTCAGGACAAGCTCCTGTAGCGCCACTTGATTGTTTCTTCAGCAGTCAGCACCAGCCACTAACCTGTCTGTCCATCTTCAAGCAGTTACATCACAAAGATCACATTATAGAAAGTTGCAGAGCTTTTTTTTTTTTTTTTTAATCTTGCAGAGCTTTTCCCAGTGTCCCCAGTTCATCTTCCATTGCATTTCATAATGAACACTGACATTTGTTTAAAATACAAAATTCAGAGAGCATCGTTTGATATTGTTGGCTTGGCTGGAAGTTTCTGCCTGTTAAGTTCAATGGTGCTGTGCCTTCTACACTGTTAAAGAAACTTATCTCAGAAAATATACTGCAGATATTTTACTGAGAACAGCTTAGAATTATCTCAAAGTATATTTAAACAGATCTTTTGATTGCACCTTATAACCAAGATCAGCCAGACAATTATCCTGATTTAAAATATCAAGTAGATTTAAAAAGCAATGTTGATGAAAATTATGGTCATATCTACACAGCGTTGTATATTATGACAAGTCCAATCAAAGGTCTTATCTATAGACTTATCACAAATTGGCAAGTCCTTACAGAATGCAACTGCTGTGAAATCCTTGATGTTAAGCAAGCTTTATGATTTTTTTTTAAATTAGTAAACAAGAAAGACTTAACATCAACTTTTATGTGGCTCAATGCAAGAACTATGGATAAGATTTCTAGTGCTTTGATTGTTTATACCTAGCTAAACCCAAGAGTATACTTTCTTTGCCTGCAGTGCTAGCTTTGCATTAATTGCTTTTTAGTTTAATGTAGCAATAAAAATGGTAAAAATAGATTTTTTTTTGAAGTATGGGAGAGTCTTCATTTGAAAGACCATTCAAGCATTGCTTATTTAGTTATCTGTAATTTACCATTTGCAACTATCTCCATTTACTCTCTACAAAAGAATAAACATCCATCATCAATGCATGTTTGAGATTTAGGTAATTATGGTGATGCAGAACTGTTAGAGTGCTCATCACATCAAGACAGGCTTGGGAACTGCAGAAAATGGCAGAGAAACATGATGCTGCAGGCAATAGAGCGCTTTGATAATACATACCTGAGCAATTCTGACTGTTGTTAAGTGACTCCCAAAGTGTCTTCTAAAGCCAGTATCACTTTAGAAAAATGCAAGTTTATTATCCCCTGGGATTAGAGACTCAAGGTCATATAAATTTATTCTACATAATGAATTTTACCTGATTTTTACCTAATTATTTTATTTGTTTCATTTGTTTCTTTGCATCTAATGCTGAGCAGCAAAGTAACTCCGCATATTGTTTCAGATAAGGCTTAATTTTAGCACTAAACACGTGCATTATTGTGTTATCAGCTTCAACATTGTTCTGGAATTTTCTCCACCTGAAATGTTCATTAAGTGTGAGAAATCATGACTGGCTGAAGTTCAGATGGTGCCTAGAAGAATTTTTAGTGTTCTTTTGTTGACACCTGCAAAAAAGAGATATATACTGGAGAGATGGTTGGTTAGGGACTTGGTGTAACTTGTTCAAATCAATTTGGATGAGAATGTTTGCCAGTTTTAACAAATGGCAAATTGCCTTATGCATTCATGCTCCTACTATTCCGATAGTAACAGAGAACTCTAACTCATGATACCGATCATGACACTAGCATGCCAATTACTTTAAACACAAAGAGTGATTATTTCTGACATAATTTTGAGTGCTTTAAGCACAGCATAAAACAGCACAGAAAAAGCCTGCAACATTTGCAGGAAGTAGTGAAATATGAGGAAGCAGATCTTCCTTTAAGTGTCATTTGCCCTATTTTTTCCCCCAACAAAATTGTCCTGGGTTTTTGAAACCTTGGAAATCTAGTTTTGAAAACATCACAATTTCACAGGGGGTTTTGTGTTTTGCAGGAAAGGCAAAAAAATGTTAAAGGACGAGGAAAATGTAAAGACAAAGCTATTCTTAAAACAGTATTTATATGTTTATTCTTTTGCTTGAAGGAAAGAAGGGAGGTGTAGTGCTTGCTGACAGAAGTTATGAGATCAAATGGAAAAGATTAATAAAGACAAAGTGTGGAACTGATGCATGTTATTTACTTATACTAAACAGATTGTTGTATTAAAGGTTACTGTCTAGAAGCTATGAAGGTATTTCAAATTACATGGGAAATGGCATTAAAAGTCCCCTCTTCCTGACTGAGAATGAAGACTTGAACTTGGGTCCTTCTATTTTTCAAGAACCTCTCACTGAGAGATAGAAAATCCTTCGGATTCTTTTGATTCCCCCCTTTTAAAAAAAAATTAATCTTATTTTGTCTAAAACATTTACTAGTTTAACAATTTATTGCAGTATAGATAAGAAGTTGGGTGTCTGACTGACTACCCCACTAGAAAGCTTAAGCGTTACTGCATTGGTCAGACCCTTTTATGAATCAATCTTGAAGTGCAGGCTTAAAGTGTGAATTTTGTTTGATTACTGTTGAAAGTTCAGGTGTGCCAAAATTGAGCTAGTTTCAAGTTATCACTGAGAATAGAATCTTGTTCAAAGCTTGCTTGCTATGAATAAAAGGTATTATATGATAATGGTTGGAGAATTAATATCTTCACAATAGCCTTTGGCAATGACATTAGCATCCATATATACACATTAAGAAAATCCAAACTTAGGCTCACTTTTCATCAACATGTGGACACCACTTTCTGATGAGAAGACACTGTGTAAATGAATAATAATCAGGAACTGACAAAATTTGTTTTTCACTTGAACAGTGCCATCATCCAATTCACACAGCTTCAGTAGTGGGAGGCAAATGAGCAGTTATTTATTTTGTTAGAAGCAATAATGGTATGAATGACTATGCCCAAAATAATCAGGATATTGGCTATATGTCAAAGGAAAGAGCAACATATGGTCTTTGATGGATTCAGATATTTGAATAGCTTCTGACCATGAAAACAAAAATGAAGTGAATGGGATGGAGATGGAAAAGCAAGACAAGTAGCTGTGAGATCAGACTTGCTGGCTGCATATACCTTTAAAATACAAAAAGTAATATCTTCCCATACAAGAGAAATCTCTCTGCAATTACAAGGTTCAGAAAGCACTTTGTTTAATTCATAGAGACAAAAAGGCTGCAATCTGTCCACTAATCATATCCTGCTATTAACTCCTTTCCCAGGCAGTAGTTAAAGAATGAAACATTTTCCGAGCACATGAAATGTTTTCCTAAAGGATTGTTACAGTTAGCTGCCACTTTTCTAACCAACCTGTTTACTTTACCTAATGGGTCTGCTACTTGGAATTTTCATTGAAGCTTCCCACTGGATAGACAAAAAATGTTTTCTGATCGTGCAGTGCTAGTGGCCACTTGATAGATGCTATGCAGGCTCTGATAAGTGTTATACAAGCCCTGCAGTCATGCTGAATATTCTTCTCACCATCAAGCACAGAAAAGTAAAAGTAACGCTGTCTACGTGCTCTCAGCTGGAACGCTGAAAGTACCACACTGAAGTTTGAATGTTTGCTATGAGCTACAGTCCCACTGGATTGACAGCTCTTGCACTGGTTTTTGTCAAACGTGTGGACTCATTTGGAAGTTTAGTTTCTTTCTAGCTAACCAAAGTAATCATCATTTATTATATGGTAAGCTAGTACAAGAGTTGTTGATGCCTTCTTCTGACAGTTCTTTACTTTGTGAAGATCAGGAAGTCTTCCAGTTCCTTCCACTGGCTTAAACAGTACTGTGATGACAGAAGCTCCCCAGATCTTCCCATGAATAACCTTGGATTTCACACATCACATGTCTCTACGACCACCCTTCCACCATCAGAGCTCTGCGGAAGCTTTCAGTTTGTGCTACCATTTCAGGAAAGGCTCTGAGAACTTCTGATTCAACCTGAGGCACTACACATCAAACAGCCTTGTCAACCTTGGAACTAAGGAAGCTTAATTTCCTACATCATTGAACTTGTTCAGTGGAGTTCCTATTATTAGCGTTCATAGTTAAGTTAGTTTTTAGATTTATGTTCATATCTCTACTAAGTTGCAGATTAAGTTACTAAAGGGAGCTGTGTTTCCAATGGAAAAGAAAACAAACAATGAGACTTTTTTTTTTTACAATCAAAGTTAGTCATAACAAGAGAAGCTTACTGAGCACAGCACCTGCTGCATTGCAGAGATAATGTGACTGACAGCTGTGGTAGAATCACCTTGGGAAACAGCTCCAAACAGTCATTCTTTAACAGCCACCTTATCTACATGTGTCTGATTTGTACATTACTTAGCAATATATGGCACAAATTGTAAGCCATTAAAAACAGCTTGGGCTATTTTAGGACAGAGCACACTTCTTTTTTGCAATCACTAATAAAAAGCTACATGCTTCGCGTCAACCTGAGAATAGTTTCAAGACACATCTGGGTTTGCATTGCCCTAAGCTGGCTGTAGTTGCTAAGCTGCTTGCAATTGGCTCCCTGACCAAGGCCTGATGACCAGGCTGAGCTTCGGCATGGTGAGTGCCTGGGACAGAAAAGAACAGACAGACCCTTTGATCCTTGTGTACACAACAGCTGCCCTGTGGTTAGATGACGCTGTTGTGTAGTTTTCAAGCTTTCAGTAAGATCTTCTTCAGATAAATGAAATTGGGATGAGAAGTATATAATAGAATCCTGAACAGACCCAATACCAAAGAAAATCCCTCCATCATGTTCTCAGAGCAGAGATCTTGGGATGTTAACATCTTGTAATTCCCTCCACCATGCTGATCCTGAAGGAAGACTGAAGTGGTCAACCTTCAGACTGAGAGGTACAGCTAAACAGTGACTATAACACCAGAGAGCAGGATTAGCATCTGACTTCCTGTATAAAGCAATGCAATTATACTACCAATTGAGCTATTCTGTATTGGTGAAGTTATTGTGGATTACTGTACTGCTGAAACAGTAACTAGAGTAGCTATGAATTCTTGGCTCAATACATACTGTGTTACTTTTTCCCCCATAATAAGATTTTGAGTGTAAAAAAGTAAAAGTAAGTTTGGTGCACTATGTTCTGCTGAATTAGTTTAGCTGTGTTTGCACAGTATCAAAATCACCAGTTTCCCCACTGAACTCTACAAACATCAAATACACTGCAGTAAGAAGATCAGTTTTGCAACATATCTTGTCTGCTTAAGTACTAAAGAAGCCTTAATTCTTTCAAGTTAATTAAAGAGTGTTCTGATACTGATAAGTTGGCTCACCACAACCCTTAGCACCTTGCTCTCTAATTAGTGAAAGCTAGATACCATCCTTTTCAACCGGGAAACACTGAATAAACCATCCTGTATATTTTGTGTCAAAACTTTAATTTACTAGGCCTCTGTCTGTAGAGCCCAAATCCCATTCTCCCATATTTGAGTGAAGCGCAAAAATCCTCACTTACAAGCAACTTGTGTGATGAAACTTGTGAATTCTTAAAAAATATTTTCCACCATATTATGAAATTTAGAAAGCAAGTTGTCCAAAGTGTCTCATAACATGAGAGCTTGTATTTTCCTTCCTTCATCATAGCTTTTCTTACAAAACTGGTAGAAATTGATAGAAATTTGCTTTTCTGTCAGCAGGCGTGCAAACAGTGCTGTAAAAATCAGCAATTACTAAAGATACCCCAATTCTCTTTCTTTCTCACTTTTCCATATCATTCTGCATATACAGATACTCACTATTTACTTTGTTTAGTCTTGCAAAGTAGACTAAGAAGCTGTTTTAAGCTACCAGGAAATAGCACTGAGCTTGTTTCCTGTACACACATTCTACAAGTGAGGCTTCTTCATGAACAGGGACAGAGAGTTTCCTGATGTGTTTTCATACCATTCCCTTTGTTTGATTTGCTATAGACTTATATCATGCTCTATTGGAAAGCTTGTATTTCCATATACAGTATGCTTCTAATTTACTACACACACAAAGAATGTAATGACTTCTTGCCATCTGTCATCTGTTTTTTGGTAGTATGTCTGTTATTTATTGTACTAATGGTACTTATTTTTTCCACATCTACCATGCTTTTATTGCCTTAATGAACAAAGTAAATATTTTACACTACAGTACAGTGGTAAAACATATTCTATAGTCAGAATGAAATAAATAACCCAATACTGCTTCTTTAATTTTTACATAACTGAGATTTTTTTCTGTTTTGGTCTTAAATCTTGGAGCATCACTATGGAAGCAAAACTCACCTCCAATTAAAAATAGCCTAAAAGCCTTCTACTTTTTCTTAGAAAGTATTCTTAAGTAAGCTTAAGTAAGCAATTCCTCTGTTCAAAGAAAGTGAATCTACTACAATATGAAATCATGTATGCATCTAGCATAAGCAAAACCATAATTTACAGTCTGCATTCCTACAGTCAATTTACATGAGAATTTTTTTTATCATCTTACCAAGATATTCTTTAAAACAGTTTCAAGGTCATTTATCCACTGACAACTATACCCTGAACTAATGTGCTTATAATAGAAGTCTGAGTGTGACTATATAATAAAAACGGAGAGGAAAGACACAGAATGGAGAGCACCACACCCTTTACAAGCGTATTAAAATGATACTGAAATGGACTCATATCATAAATTAGAACTCCTTGGGAAATAATTTCATCAGAAGTATACAGTTTACAAAGAAATTCAGATTTTTGAGAGATAAACCATTCATGGTGTCAACTGTAACAGATTTCATTGATTTAGCATTTCAAGTAGGTGCATGATTAGTTCCTACTATTTATTTCCTATTATTTACCACTGCTTACCAAGGCAGAAAATAATATTAATCAGCTTTGCTGAAAGTTATTCTGCTCCATTATTTTGGGTAGGTCAACTCATGAGAAGAAGAGGGTAGAACTCAACACAAGGGGGAAAAAAAAACAGGGATTGGTAAGGAGAAAAACAAAGGGAAGATGAAACAAAGTTAAAACTAGATCAAGTGATGATAAAGGAATCATACAAAGCAAGGAGATCCTGTCTAGTCACAGTGTTCAGGTAAATAGTTCTAGGCACTTTAAGACTTAACTATTTCAGGGCATTGAGCTAAAGGAATTAACAAAATAAGTTTTGCATTGTGTGAATAACAGTTATGAGTAGACCAACTATAAATGAGTAGAACATGGTGTATCAACACATAATACTTTAAAACTTCAGCTATATTTGTAAGTTTATTTAACTCTACAGAAGAGATCATGCATAAGATTAACAACACAGTAACAGGGAGGCCAAAGTATGTGCTACATAGCATGAGTGCTTTGGGTAAAATAAACTTTGGTTTATTACATGTGTATAACTAACAAAAATACAGAGCAGCCAGGATGGCATCTACAGATCATATAGCTAGAAAGATTTTTACAGTAGAAAGGAATAAATGAAAATAAATGAAAACACTCACTCATATCCTGGGCTTACAGGAAACCTCCAAAGGGAACAACCTCCAGAAAAAGATTCCCCCCCTTAGTGGCAGTCAGCTCTTAAATGGAGCCAGGCTCCCCCCTTCCAAGGGCACAGCTGAATTGCCTTCACCTGTGCTTCTGTGACTGACTTAGTGTTTGCCTCAGGTGATCAATCAGATGTTCAGGCTGTGACTCAGTAGTTCCCATGCACATACATACTACAGGGTGGTTAAATTCTAGTGAACTCTGGTAGTAGGTTGATGTTAGCATATATTCATGTTGAATGGGAACTGTTGAATCGTGACTCCACCTCTCCTAGACCCATCTAAGAGCTGACTGCCAGAGGGGAAGGATATCTTTTGGAGTTCCCCCTCTGCTAGAGTTTCTTAAGTGAACTCAGTATATAGGTAGGCATCCTGTCTATTCTCTTTTTGTTACTTTAACTTGCTTTATCTAGTTCTCTTGTTCATTTGGTAATTATAGCATCTTAATATTTGTTGATTATACAATATGCTATTCTGTAGTAGCCAAAGGTTTCTATAAGGCTTCTGTACCCACTTGCTATTTCAGCTGTACTGGGGGAGAAAGCTCCCTCAAAATCTGTGCTACTAACTTTATCCAACTCTTCCTTTTTGCAGCTATGCTGTCGGTCTCCTTTCTGTTCTTAGGGATAGCAAGCAGAATCATTTATGGAATGGCTTGAATTTGAAGGGACTTCAAGGATCATCAAGTCCTACCCATGCAGAGACAATGCAAGACCAAGAATTCTCTCTTTTTCATTGTATTCCTGAGCAGCACAAGCTGACCATGGGAGTCTGTTTAGTCACTGATCTTAAGTTTGAACTAAATAACTAATTGTTCACTCATGAAGTAGCAAAAACAGACAGAGACCTAACTTGGGGAGTATATTCAATTCTGAACGCGCTTTCTAGAAATTACTTTGTACACTTGTATGTACTATGCTTTTTTGTTTTATTTTAGATATTTTTAAGTTAATACTACTCTGTTGCAATTTCTTAGACTTCACAAAATATATATTAGTGTATTTAAGGTAGATGTAGAATCACAGACAACAAAACTGAGGCTGCTATTTTAAATTTTATGTGGATACCACTATAAAAATAAGCTCATTAAAGATAATAGAATGATCCATTAGCAGGCCTCCAGCTGCAGACCGAGAGGTGACAGGCCATTTGGAGAACAATTTACTGTCTGTCTTACTCCCTCTCCTTCTTAACCCTGGGCATTGTAAGTTCATTCTATTGACCTTAATACATTTGCTTTCAAAGTGTTTTACTCTGGAGATTTAAACAGGAACTTCATCCTATGTCAGCCTGTAGCTAACCTAAGCAACTAAGATAAAAGATGCAACATATTTATCTATGCACATTTTGTATGCTTGTCCTGGAGCTTAGGTCCTAATACAAGCAATAACATCCAGTGCGCACAACAAAAGGATGTATATGATGCTCTTCACTGTAAGTACTTCATTATTTCACAGAGTCTCTGAGGAATTCTTCTTTCTCTCAGTTAAAGAATTGTTAACAGCAGGTATCGCACTTCAGCTTGCAAGTGCCTTTGCATGCACCAGCTGAAAAAGGTTAGAATTAGCAGGCAAGTCAGAAAAGTCAGCACTGAGTTGAGGGCAGGCTTAGTCGGCTCTGTTCAGGCTGAGGGAATGGAATACAATGGAATGGAATAGCAGCCATCACCTTTTATCTTTTAAACTACTTGTAACCACGTTGTATCCACTTATGGAACACAACAGAGCTCCTGATGCATCTGGGTGCCTTCCATCCCTATCACCCAGAGACCCCTCAGTGTGGCTCCCTCTCACCACCACTTTATCCCTGACTTCCTCAGCACCTTGCAGGACTCAACGTTTCTTCCATCACTTAAATGACTTAAAGCTGTGGCTAGAAGAGGTGAACACAGCTGGCCCCACTTTTCATTGTCTTGGCAGTCATCCCCACAGAGAACACCTCATAGGCCTTGGCAAAATTTAGTCCAGCCAAGACAGAAATAATATGAATCACCTGTGAGCAGACGCTAGCTCTGTTCTCGCTCATCCTCTGATAGCCACAGATTCATGCTGATCTCTGTGCATGCTCAGATGACTGCAGGGAAATATTTTCTTTCTGTAGTTTTTGAAGACCACCTCATTCCCATGAGAGAAATGAGGACTGAATAGATCATTGTGAGAAACTACTGCAGCTTACTTCCTCTCACTCTGGATACAGTAGCACACATCCGGGAACAAAGAAGCAGCAAAGTATTCATCCTACTTCAGCATCCTATGTGTTCTTGCATCCAGTCTGAATGCATGGTATTGATTTTCCAAGTGAATTATATTGTTTTGCTAGATGCTGCCTCTTTGTATCACCTGCTGAGAGAGATAAGGCGAAGTGTAATTTAGGGTAAAGACACAGAATGAAAAATAGGCACTTTTGGGTGCTGTGGGAAGCACTTATATAAGAAATTCAAATTTGCTGGAGATCTGGTCTTGAGAAGAAAATACAGAGTGATTATCTGCATTTCTCCAGAGTACCCAGCCCCCTGACCTGGAAGACAGAGATGGGGAGCAGAATAAACCCCACAGAATTCAGGAGGAAACAGTTAATAACCTCTGTTATAACACCTGCTATATCACTTGGACTATCACAAGTCCATGGGGCTGGAAGGGATCCATCTGAGGGTTGGATGGAGGTGGTGGGTGTGATTGCTAAGCCTCTTTCCATTATTTGTCAGCCTTATACTGACCAACTAGGGCAGTCCCAAGCAACGGGAGACTTGCTAATGTGACACCTATCTTTAAAAAGTGTCAGAAGGAGTATCAAGAGAACTGCAAGCCTGCCAGCCTGACCTTGGTGTCGGGGAAGGTGACGGAGAAGATCATGTTGAGTACAATCATGTAGCATACACAGGACAAGTGGGGGATCAGGCTTAGCAGGCATGAGTTCATGAAAAGCAGGTCCTACTTGACCAACCTGATCTCCTGCTATGACCAGGCAGCCTAGTGGATGATGGAAAGGCTTTGGATGTAGTCTGCATGGAGTATAGTAAAGCATTTGACTCTCCCACAATATTCTTCCAGAGAAGCTGGCATCCCATGGCTTGGACAGGCATATTCTTCTTTGGATAAAGAACTGGCTGAGTGGCCAGGACCAGAGAGAATGGAATTAAATCTAGCTGGTGATCAGTCACTAGCGATATTCCTCAGCAGTCAGTATTGGGGCTGGCTCTGTTAAATATCTAAACTGATGATCTGGATGAGGCGATTAAGTGCACCCTCACTAAGGATGCAGATGACGCCGTGGTGGGAGGAAGCATTAATCTGCCTGAGAGTAGGAAGGCTCTTTGGAAGGATCTGAATAGGCTGGATTGATGGGGTAAGGCAAACTGAATGAGCTTCAACAAGATCAAGAGCCAGGTCCTGCTCTTTGGTCACAACAATCCCATGCATTGCTATAGGCTTGGGGCTGAGTGGCTGGCAAGCTGTGTGAAGGGTTGATAGTTGAAAGCTGGCTGAACATGAGCCAGCAGTGTGCCTGGTGGCTAAAAAGGCCTATGGCATCCTTCTTGGTTTTCATTAGAAGTAGTGCAGTCAGCAAGATTAAAGAGGCGATCATTCCTATATACTTGGCACTGGTGAGACTGTGTCTTGAGTACTGTGTTCAGTTTCAGGCCCCTCTCTATAAGAAAGACATTGAGGGCCTGGAGCATGTCCACGGAAGGACAACGAAACTGGTGAAGGGTCTGAAGCACAAGTCTTATGAGGAGTGGCTGAGGGAATTGGGATTGTTTAGTCTGGAGAAGAGGAAACTCAGGGAAAACCTTATCACTGAAACTACCTGAAAGGAGACTGTACTGCGGCAGGGTTTGGCATCTTTTCCCTGGTCTCTAGAGGTAGGATGAGAGGCAATGGCCTTAAGCTGTGCTAAGGGAAGTTCCAGTAGGATATTAGGAAAAAAATTTTCTCAGAAGGTGGTGAGGTATTGGAACAGGCTGTCCAGGGAGGTGGTGGAGTCACTGTCCCCAGAGGTGTTCAAGAGAATGACAGATGTGGCGCTGAGTGACGTGGTTTAGTGGGCATGGTGCTGATGAGTTAATGGTTGGGCTAGCTGAACCTTAATGATTCAGTGATTCTATGACTCTTACCTTGAGAAGACAATTACTTTAGAACACGAGTTTCTGTGCATGCCAGAAAGAACAAAAACAAAAAGACCAACACATTTCCTCCTAGCAGAGTATAATGCTACATTTCTCTGATTTTTTCTTATTTTTATTAATTCTTATTCTGCTGTCAGTGAGACATGTACTGGGTCTGGCTGCTCAATCTCCCCACAGCAACCCATGCAGTGCTGTGCTCTGTAGACACAACAACATTGGCATCACATCAATGGTTAGTTATTGCTGTGTAGTGCTGACACAGCAGCCAGGCCTCCAACCTCCCTAAGGCCAGAAGGTTGGGAGTGTGCAAGAGATGTGTGGGGTGACACAGTCAGAGCAGTTGGCCTAAATCAGGAGATGTTTCATATGTAATGGCATCACACAGCAATACAAGCTGGGGAAGGGGAAGAAAAGGGGAAGCTCTCCTTACAAAGATGCCTGTTCTCATCCTCCTGAGTAAATGCACAGTAATGTCTTCTGCCTAAGATGTGGCAAACACTGTTTGCTGATGGGAAGTAGAGCATAATTGTTTTCTCCCTTTGTTTCCACATAGCTTCTGCTTGTTGGTTTTTCCTTTAATTAAACTATCCTAACCTCAACCAGTGTGCCTTCTTTTCCATCACATTTTCTCCTCTAGTTCCTTCTAGGAGTACAAAAGAAGAGCTGTGCAGTTCAACTGCCCATCAGCAAGAAGACACCACAGGACACAACAGCAAAGCTTCTGAGAAGTTCCAACCCAGGCTAATTGAATAACTTCCCTAATGGTTCAGCAAATTGTGCAGTCTCCTGGCTCCAAGTCAAGGACATAGTCACATTTATTAGATTGCACAAAGTGATGAAAATTCTTATTTTCTGAAAGTTACCATTTCAATATACTGTCCTCTTTCTAAAGTTTACCTTTCATCTGTATTTGTGATGGAATATTGTTCACGGTCCTAATAAATTTTCTCCTCATTTTTTTTTTTAAAATAAAACTAAATGGTAAAATACCATTCTGCCTGTTCATTACTAACACAGATTAATTTGGTTTTGGCTGTTGATCTCAGATTGATTCCAAACTATGGGTATACTTCACTGATGCCATTATACAGAGGAGAAAACAAAGACAAAGAATGTTACAGAACTTAGTGTATGCATTTCAGGATATGGATCCATGTGGTTTGATTCTGTCTACATGTCTCCATAGCAGAGCATGAGTTAAAAATCAGGCCTTCTACTCTCAGCTTTCTGCCTGGTGAGCCACATGGTTCTGCCTGGTGAGAATTGTTACAGCATGATTTTCTTCTGCTTTATGGTGTGACTTAAAATAATCCATAAGGTTTACCTTCAGCCTGCTCTGCATCACACAGAAACAAACCACACTTTACTTATGTATATATATTACTGTATTCTGAGCCCTTAAGGACCATTATAAAATAAAAAAAAAAGCAATGATGGCCCTAATAATTATTTCAGGAGCTGGACTTGAAGATTGTATGTGAGACATTCTGCCTGGCTGTGTATACCCGCAGCTCTTTTTTTTTCCCCCTCAGCGATTTACCTTTCAAGTTGATGTTTGAGTTTTAAGCAGGTTGTAGATTTGAAGTGTTGCACAGGAGAATTGTAAGAACATAATGTCTATAGTTAAGCACCACATGTCTCTACTGATGCTTGCATTTTTTGCAATACAAAGTACTTGGGGTTGTGCAGACAATCAGATACTGGCACTATTTAAACATTCCCAACCTTATCATTCAGCATAAACACTGGAATAGACACAGGGATAAGCTCTCTCTGCCTGCTAGTTTGAACTCTAGATTAATATTAATACAAAATGAAATTGTGAAGGAAAGGAGAAAATATTCTTGCCTGAATCCTGATTGCCAGCTTTACACAAACTGTTCTTGATTACCAATAAAATTGGAACAGCAGAACCCAACAGACCAATAGAAGTGTCTCCTTACAGGCAGCTTGCGTCATACATCATCAAGAGAAATATTTGAAGATACACAGATAAATTTGGTTCCATAAACCAAATAAAAAGGTTGTAATGCATGTTGCCAGTTACTGAGATCTGCCATAATTTCTGCACAGTACCCAAGGTACTTTGCAACCAATCTTAGATTGTGATGTCTGACATAATCAAACAAAATTGACCTCAGTCTTCAGAGGAACTGTATGTCATTAATGCTGGAGACAGGTTCTTTTGATTTATTGGAGAAGCTTTCAGTCTCAAGTAGACTGGGCTACTTGAAAGGAGGAAGGAAAATCCTGAAAGTGATTGATGCTACTGTAAGTTAGCCTGGGCCACCTATCGAAACTGAGATATGCAGGGACTGATCATCTTAAAGCAGCACAGCAAACCTTGTAGGGTTTAGCCCTATTGCATACATCCCATTTAACCTCCGTCAATTTAGACTGAATCCTCTCTGCATTTCTTGCTAAGTCTCAGGAGCTGTTCTGAGAAAATAAAAGCTACTACTCTCCTCAGCACCCTTCAACTCTACCCATCTGAGCAGCTTTAGTTATGCTGAAATGCAGGACTAGCCCTGGCATAACCGGCCTTTATAGAAGCTGGTCAACCAACGGCTTCCCTGAATAATTTTCAGAAAGAAGATGAGTCTATCTAGAGTCTGATAAGAATAACGTATACATACATAGCTTAATACGCATTGTGCTTTATACTGTCTGTATTTATATATACATTATTTATATATATTTTTATCATATACTTATGTATATATGCATATAAAGTGAATTTCTCCATATAGACACCAGCCATTTAGTCTGTTCAAAAATAAGAGAAAACATATGAGGTGATAGCCCTGATCTGCTGGCTAGAAAGGACAGGAGGTCTGTTAGGTCTGAACAGTTCCTCAACCTTTCCTGCCCATCTCTCAGAAAGTTCCTCTGTCAGACTTATTCACCTCTCATACAGGTACCTCATCTGCTGGCCTGTTTACTTGTGCACTTAGGATTGAGATTACTTGCTTCTTTTAACTAACCAGAGGAGACGGTAGTAATCACAGCACAACAGCACTTCTGGGATGTCTTTCTTGCATAGCCTCTCTGCACACTCTTCTGCAAAACACTGCAAAGTAAATTAGGCCTATACAAACAGAGGAAGAGAACAGAGGAGAGGGATTTTTTTGTTTGGATGGCTTTTTTGTTTCTATGTGCTTTGAGATCCAACCAGAAAAAAAAGAAATAATGCTGGATCTTCCCTGCTACCTGGAAAATGTGTAATATTTACTGGGGTATTTCCTAGGCGTGATTGGAAAACTGATGCTATTTCCTTAAGTGGTAACCCTTCTCAGGAAAATTACACTGATACCCCAGCTCCAAGTTAAGAGTGCAAAAGGCAGATTAAAGTGCTTATTCTTCAGTAATATAAAATAGACTCCTGCCAGTTTGATGTCCTTAGGGGACTATCTGTAGAAGAAATGCCAGGCTGGAGCTATTTATTTGCCTATTTGAGACTTCCTACACTATATACACCATTGCTAGGCTCTACTAAGTGTGCTGAATTGTGTTAGGCACTGTTTTAGAGATCCGTGCATTTCAGCACTGACTGAAGCTATTCATATACAGCTGACGCTTTTAAAAAGAGCTTTATACTATGGATGAGTGATTCAAAACCTTAAAGAAAGGGCATTGGGAGGAAGTTAGAGTTGTCAGAGAGAGAGCGAAGAGCACCTGACATGCTTGCCCCTCAGCTACTTATACAGCACTTTGCCTTACCTTACAGATCTCTGAACAAAGGATTTTAAGGATCCTTGTGCCAGCCTGCTCTCTCAAGACTGATTTCTCTTTGTAATGCTATTATTACAAATCATGCATTAGTATGATCAGCAAAGAGATTGATTTTTTGCAGTGGTGGGCAGAGAACTGCCTGGAACTCCTGATAGAGCTGAAGTCTGATAGAGCAGAAAAAGCCTCATCAGATATGAACAGAGATGAAGAGAGCAGAGAAATGGAAAATAGTTGAATAAAAAAAAAAAGTTGAAAGAGTGCAGAGGAGAAAAATAGAATGGAGTCCTAACTAGGACACACCTTTATTCTGAGAAAGCATGGCAGTTCTCAAGAAGCCACTGCTGCTTATCTGTACTTTTATCAGAAAAAAAGAACAAATCAGAATAAATAAAAATTACAGAAAGACTGGCAGATACTTCAGAAAAATAAGCTATGTTGGAGAAGATTTAATAATTTTACCTAGTGGTGGGAAAACACTTAGTAAAATTGGGGGGGGGGGGGGGGGGGGGAAGGGCAGAAGGGAAGACATTGAAGTGCCATCTGCATGGTAGTTCTTGCAGGATTAGCATCCTTACCTTGGTTGCTCTTACCCTGGTTAAAGAAAGGTTCTGAACTGCTGTCAAAGTTCTGTCTGATACTGTTTGAAATTCAAGTTCTCGGTGGAGAGGAAAGAAAACTTTTAAATGATTCAAAAGTGAAACATTTTTAATTTTTATAGTGTAAGCAGTCATAATATCCATATTTGATATCCATATTTTCCTTAATTTTCCCAGGAACTTTTCATTTCTCTCATTGTCAAGGCATGAATGCTTTAAACTCTTCAGAACTTCTTATAATCTTTGTGGCCTAGAATTACTTGCAGACTGCAACCTCTCACAGGGGCAGGACAGCTTATCTGAAAGAGACAACATGAAGGCTTAGTGCTTGCACTGTTCAGATGGAAGAGGCATTGTTAATCATTGCAGAATCACATCATCGTGGAGGATAAACATGGCCCAGCCTCACCCAAGCACCAAAGATAATTGAATATGTCCATTTGGCTGCAAACCTCAGCCTAACAGTGTGGACTGCGCAAAGGGCTGACCTGTGGGTACCACTTTCCTGATCTGACTGGAGACCTTATCTGGCTGCTGTTCTCTCTCTTCCCAAATATCTCTAAATCCAGTGTATGTCCGTCCACCTCATCCCACCCCAAAGTGCCTCTATCAAGGGCTTGCTAAGAAAGCGTGCGGTGGCTGTTGATAGGGACTTTGCATCAGAGCTCCCACTTGCTCGGGGATTGTTTCCTGGGATAGCAGTGACAAACTGATGAGCTCCTGGAGGCAGGAGCCACGGGCCGTACTCCTTTGCTGCCCTCTACTGCAGCACAGCTCCTCTGAGCCAGGGGAATCAGCTGAAGCTTCAGACAAAGCTGGAGTTGAGACCAAGGAACCCAGGCAGGGCACAGAGACAGCGAGGGGAAGCGGGAGACGCTTGGCGCACAGCTGCGTCGGGAGCGGGGCTGGTGACTGCGAGCTGTGGAGATGGCGGCGGGAGGCACAGCGACGCCAGGCGCTGCTCTGGAGGGCGGAGCACAGCGGTCACATCCTGGGGGCCCCGGGGTCTGGCCTTCCTGCTCCTCTGCACAGGAAAAAAAAAAGAAAAGTGTTCCATACTTAAGGATTATTTATTTTGTGGTTAAGAGTCTACCGGCAACTATAACCTACCTGTGTAACAGATTTTGTGGTATTACTGTGAAATACTTTCCATTGAGCGTTAAGCTGAGCGTACGTCAGAGTTCTGGTTGGGGGCCGGAAACGGGGAGGGACAG
This sequence comes from Perdix hodgsoniae, assembly GCA_035772895.1. Classification (NCBI taxonomy): domain Eukaryota; kingdom Metazoa; phylum Chordata; class Aves; order Galliformes; family Phasianidae; genus Perdix; species Perdix hodgsoniae. The sequence continues at coordinate 231,849 of JAPSGF010000111.1, read as the reverse complement.
CTAACTTCGGAAAACGACCACGCCATGCGTCGGCTGTTTTCCCCGTTCGGGCTGCCGGGAGCCAAGCCTGCAGCCGGAACCAGAAGGAAGCCAGCCTGTGAGCTCTGCAAGCCGAAGTTCCGAGGCTGTGACGCAGCGAGGCTGCGTGACGGCGGCACGGGCGCTGCGTGACGGCGCTGAGGGCTCGCCGCAGGACTGCCGCCACAGCTCGGGCCACCACGCTTCTCTCCCGGCAGAAGCGCTCGCAGCAGGGCCGCAGCACAGCCAACCCGCGCGCCCCCGCTGCGCCCCGCCTTCCCGCTCCCTCAATCGAGCGCCGAGCGGCCGATCGCGGGCGCCGAGCCTCTCGGCGCTGCCGCCGCCGCCTTCCGCCCCTCCCACCGGAGCTGGAGCGGGCTGCCCGCGCTCGCCGGGACGCGCCCGGGTCCCTGCGCCGCCCGGCTCTTCCGGCGGGAGGCCATGGAGCGCGCCTTCACGCCGCTGGACTGCCTGCTGCCCGCCGGTACGGTACCTCCCGCAGACGCCGGGCGCGGGGCCGGGCCTGGGCGGCTCTCCTCGGCGTCGCTCCGCGGGCGGACAGCGGCCTCGGCGCCGTGCCGGGCTGCGGAAGGCTGCGGGGCGCAGCAGGGGACGCGCGGGCCTGCTTGCTAAGTGTGCCTTCGGCCTCAGAGCCGCGACCTCGGGCGCCGTGGTGTGGAACCACCACGTGCGTCCAGCGCGGTGCTGCCGGGCGAGGCTGTGGGGCTGGGTTTCTCCATAGTCACTTACCTGTATTTGCTGATTGTTATCCTGAACTGTTAGTGAGTGTTCTGTTTCTCTTTGAAGAGAAGGAGAATGTGCAGGGGAAGGAGGTCTCGGTGAGTTACCTTTGATTCACTGTGCTGTGAGACCTTCTTGTCTGAAATGAGGAATAACTACTTACTGAAAACGTGGTAATGTTGAGATAAAGGTACCTTAACAGTCTATCCCTGAGGAAGAGCTGGTGTTTCTATCTATGTTCTAAAACATTTGCTGTTGCCATTCTGTGCTGTTAGGCCTGGCGTATGTTTCCTGGAAGTGTTTCTTGGTCTTTATTTTATCTTTCCTCTTTTCTATGCCTGGCTGATGTTGAAGACACAGGCCATTCAGTTTGCAGAAACCCCACAGCCCTGTCAGAGCAGAGCCTTCAGCTGGGCTGTGAGAAGTGGGCTGCTTCTGGAGAAATGGCTGCTTCAAGTGTATGAACCAGTGTGGTTATGCAGGACTGTGTGCCTGTGAAAGACAGTGATGCTGTGCCTCCTTGTTGTTAGTAGCCTTACTTATCCACGGCAGCAGGGTTGGCACTGTAGGGTCTTTAAGGACTTCTCCAACCCAAACTGTTCTACGATTCTCAGCATTTTGGATTGGTTATCCTGTGTAAAGCATACAAGGCTGATCAGAATAATTTTTCAATTCAACTGTTTTCATATATACTGACATTCCACTTTGGGATCTCAGAAATAAGGTTTTCCACACTGTGTAGGTGAAATGGGGCTCCTGAATCCTTGGGAAGTACTGGTGGGTCCTGCAAGTACTGTTGACCTTGTCTTTAATAATATATATAGCGTACAGGAAAGTATAGAGTGTGTCTGATCCTGATTTCTAAAGACCTGTGCAAATAGAGTGGCATGTTATCGCAAGGACAGTATGAAAGATTTCCTGCAATGTCTGGAGGCTGTTACTTGAATTCTGTTTTTGAGACTGTTCACAAATTATGGTGCTGATACTTGAACTAGAATAAAACACTTAGAGGAATCTAGTCTTATGTACCTGAATTTAAATTTCAGAGCCACCTGCTCTGCCTACTATTCTTGTGACTGCTTGACAGCGTCATAGTATCATAGCATACTCTGAGTTTGCCCCTGAATGCCACTTGAAATTTTTCAGTAATGAAGATTGCCAGTTTACTAAGCTGGATATTTTCACAGGGAACATTTTACTTTGCATACCATACTGTGATCCAGATTTTTCCACTCATCTGACAACGCAATTGGTGATTTCTTACCTTGCACAGTCCTTGAAATGCTGCTCATCATTGGTTATTTCAAGTCGAATGGAGCAGAAGGGCATCCTTTTCTGTTTGCAGTCTAGCAGCTCCCAGCTGTAGCCTCTTGATTTGTTCTGGTCCTTGCAGAAGGCTCACCAGACTGAGCCTCTTGTGCCTGACAGTTTGATGAGTCATTCCGCTCTCCTTGTCTACCCTGCGCCAAGTCTTGCAACTGAGGACAATCACAAACTGTGCTGTGGTGAGAGCTGCTGTTTCTAGGACCACCAGCGAGATGTGTAGGTAACTGTTGTCTTCCTCTTTCGTCTTCCAGAGTTCTCAAACTGTAGCTTCATCTCACTGAGGCAATGTCATCTTTGTGTCATGAGAGAGAGAGTCACATCCAGTAGGATAAAGACTTTCAGAATTAGGTGGAAATGTATAGTTGTCCCTTTGTGCAAAGGTACTGTAATATTCTGCATTGAATTTAGTGAGAAGAGAATGAGAGGAAGCAACAATACACTGAATGCTCTTTCCTTATTGAATAAGCCCTTTGTTTTACTGAATGTCTTCTTGTGGAAGTGTTATTGACTGTAAACAAGCTACCTCTGATACAGTTGTACCACTATGCTGCTTTTTAAAGGCTTGCACTTTCTTTTGAATCTTGTTTTTCTTACACTGAGGGCTGCAAGTTGAAACAGAGATGGTGAAAAAGATGTGTTTGCTGTTCACTGAATGACCTCCAGCTAAGTACAAGTTTCAGTAACCATCTGAGTGTTCCTTCAATGGGAGGTTTGTCTGGTCTCTGCATTGCACTGTCCTGCAGATTAAAATACAAAATTCTGTGGCAGGAAATCAAGGCAGTTATGGTGTTAGGAAATCAACCTGCTTGTTGGCTGTTGAATGGTAAGCACTTATGATGGAGCCCCAGATTACTGGTTAGCTTCATAATTGTATAGGTTTTGTGTTGGGTTATACTGGTGAAGGTTTTGTAGGTGAATGAGATCATTCAGAAGCTGTGTCTGAGCTCACAAAAACTGGAAAATGCTATTGGGGATTTCAGTCATTTTAGTTTATTTCAGGAATTCCTCAGTGAAGTTAGTAGGTGCTTCCATGTGGCTATTACATTGTTCTTTTTTCAGTTGAAATGATGATGATGATGATGATGATGATTTAATGCGAATGTTACCTACTGCTGCAAGAAGTAGCTCCGTTCATTTGGTAGAGTTACCTGGGCTGCCCCAGCTTGTTTTTGGAGTAGTTCAGCACCTGGCTTCAAGCCCTGCTACTTACTACTCTGCTGGATCAGCAGTTGTTCTGCGGGCTAATTATTGGATAAGTTGCTTATAGGGGCACTTAATTACTAGTAAGTGAAGCATTACAAAAGGCTCTTAGCAGGCATCATCACTGTTAGCCTCACCACTTTTTATTGGACTTTTTTTTTTTTCCACGTAGTGTTGGTTTTGGATCCCTTCTTTTTTTTTTTTTTTGTTATGTTTTTCTTTGTTGTTTGTTTTTAATGCTTTGTATAGAGGTATAATGTTTGGGATGGGGTAGGAAGCCAACTTTAACCATTAGAGGAAGATGAATACTTAACTATTTTTGTACACATGTGCACACAGCTTTACTGAAATAGGAAGATACACAAGCCAGTTGCTGTTTGTGTAGATGATGGTAATTCTAATCTTGTGTGATGTCAGTGAGCCGATAGCCTTAGTCTGGTAGTAATAGGAAATAGCTGACTTGATACTGGATGGGATTATGACAGAGGCGATGCTAAAAAGAACTCGACAAATCATAGCAAAACAGAATAACAATAATGGGTATGGATGCCACTAGATCTTCATAGACAAACCTCACATTTATTACAGCTTCCACAGATAATAAAGCACTTAAGGTGATCCAAAAGGAATCTATTTGGTGTTTTCTAGCAGTTGAGAATTTGAAGCTTATTCTCTCTGAGGGGTTGAGCAGGTGTAGCAGATTGAATCTGCCTTCAGAGCAGCCTTCAGGATTCCATTTTATCTTTTTATTAGGCCTGTTCCCATTGGATTTATGGCAGGTGTAATCACCATTCAGTGTTGTAGTCTTCAGCCCACTTCTGCACAGTTGCACCTGTGAAATGTATAGCTTTTGGTCACTCTCGGTGACCTCAGGAGTCCTGTATGACACCATCAACCTAGTTAGAACTTCAATGGTATAGGCTTGGTTTGCCTTTGCAACAGCGTAGGCTTGCACCGATCCACTTGCTGTATCAACACAAGTTAGGGCATATCTGGCCCCCTCAGATTGATTAAGGGAACCTATATCATCAATCTGTAATTGCTGTAATGGGTTATGTTCTCTAGCGAGATGGGCTGTAAGACCTTCTGGCAAGGTCTTTGTCTCATTCATGAGCAAGTTCCTGACATGCATATGGGCAATGTGTACTGAACCATGTTTGAAGCCTTTGTGTCTCCTTTCCCCATTGGCAGTTGGAAGACCATAGAGTGCATTGCCAATCTTGAATGGGTCTTACCACACCCACTTCATAGTCCAGATTTGGCACCTTGTGACTTCCATCTGTTCAGGCCAATGAAAGATGTACTGTATGGCAGCATTTTCCTAGTAACAGTGTCATCATGGCAGCTGTGAAATAGTGGATCACCTCCACTGGTGCAGATTTTTGAGAGCATGGCACGTAGGTTCTTGTTCATCACTAGTGAAAATTAATTGCTAACGGTGGTGATTACGTTGAAAAATAGTGTTTTGTAGCCAAGAATTTGCTCTATCAAATAGTATGATTGTGCTCTTTGTATGTGTTGTAGTTTCCATGGAAACAAATAGGACCGAGTACTTGATGGAGCAACCGTCAAATGTAAGTAGACAGGAGAGGCCAATGGAAAAAGAAAGGGATGAGTATATCCAGCATGGAGCAGCAAGTGGCTAGTCTCATGTCCTGAAGGAGGTCTCTGAGAACTGGAAGCAGATTTCAGAGCTCTTGTGATGCAAATCAGAAATTCGTAGGATTATATCACCTCCGTACATTTTGTATATGTGGTATGTTTTAAATAATAATATTAACAATGTAAAATCAAAGAAAAACGAAACAAGAAGAGCTGTATTAATTGGCTGTAGTTCCTAGGCAACAAGAACTTATTATAATAAAACTAACCTGTACAGTGTGCAGAATTTACTGTTGGTTGCTGTGAACCACTAGAAGCTTTAAGAATATTTCCACTGATCCTATTTATCAATATGATATTTGATATTATCAATATGATAATTGTGAATTCCACAAGGGAGAACAAAAGGCTTAAACAGCAGAGGGAGTAGTTATGCTGAACTTATACAACATTATACCCAACTATTCTATTTCTTGTGAGTGTGTGTGTATATAAATACACATATACACATATACAAATACACACACACACATGTATGTGTGTGTGTGTATATATATATATATACACATTTTCTGAAATAAATTGTCATTTTCCTTGTGAACAAAGCTGGAACTGAATAAATACAAGATTCTGAATTACTAACAAAAGGACTGAACTCTGAAGTAATGCAGTTACGCAGCCCAAATAGTGTAAATTAGGACTGAGAAGAGGAATTAGAAATTTAGAACTCCAATGGAAGAGCTGGTAATGTCTTGTTTGAAATTAGAAATGTAATTTTGTAGTCTAATTCTGGGACGCAGTTTCATTCCCCTCCCTCCTTTTCTTTTTTTTTTTTTTCTCTTTCACTGATAAATGAATATGGAAAACATATTTTTTACTACAACAGTAACTAGAAGAAGTTGACCCCTTGGAAGGAAGGGATACCAATTCAGAGGGACCTCGACAGACTTGAAAGGTGGGCCTGGGGGAACCTCATGAGGTTCAACACAGCAAAGTGCAAGTTTTGAATGTATTTTGAATTGAATGAATTCTGTGAATTGTATTCATGTTCTGCACTGACATGTGGCTGAGTTTGTTTTGAGCTTGAAAATTCTGCTTCGATGGCAGCACTGTCAAAACATGGCAGCACTTGGACAGTGTGCAACAAACCACTGGCTCTATGATGGCTTGGTGCACAAGATGTGACTTTGAAACTACTGATACTTTTATTATGCAAGTATTTTTCTTCCGTTTTCCAGTCGCTGTGTATTTAGTTTGAGCTACTAAGCTATGTGTTCCTTGATATCTCACAATGAGAAAGCAGCTGGGCTTAGACTGTGAGTTATACTTTACCTATGAATCTGTCTGGAAATCTCGTTTAATGTGATGGTTCTAGTGCATGGTGGTTTGGAACTGTTTAATAGAAATAGAGTACACTGAGATGGTAAGGGAGGAGAGGGCTGGGAAGAATGCTTCCTAAGCTGCTCTGTCATAAGTTACTCAAGTCTGGAGTAGCAAAAGCTGTGTTCTTGGATATTTTTTGTCTCTCTAGGAAAGGGGATGGGGCATTTTCTGCTGTCACTCTAAAGTAGGCTGTTACTGCAGATGTCATTTTATGTAATAACAGCAAAAAAGCAAACAGGAAAGATATGGAGCAAGATGCAGAAATCAGTACAATTAGCTGCTAAATGATACATCAATTTTAATTTATTTGACAGATGTTGCAAATCATTTATTTTTGGAAAAGACAACGCTGTGCCTGAGAAGAAAAGGAGACATTTAATTCTTCAGAGGCTTAAAACTTGTTTTCCTAATTGTTTGTGACATTTTGTCACTCATCCTATGGACATGATAGAAGTTAATAGCCAGTCTCCTGTGAGAGTGAACCATAAAATGAATGAGTTTAAGGTTTGAAATGTGCTAGTATAAGCACCAAATCTTAAACTTATATCAGACTTACAGTATAACATCGCAGAATCACAGGTTTGGGTTGGAAAGGACCTTTAAGATCGTCTAGGTCCAACACCCCTTCTATAGGGAGGGATACCTTCCAATAGACCAGGTTGCTCAAAGCCATATCCAGCCTGGCCTTGAATGTCTCTGGGGAAGGGCATCCACAACCTCCAAGGTGTTGCAATTGAGCTGAGGCAATCCCAGGTGTTTGTACAGACTGGAGGAAGAAGTCCTTGAGAGCAGCCCCGCAGAGAAGACTTAGGGGTTCTGGTAGACAAGAAGCTGCACATGAGCCAGCTGCACGCGCTTGCAGCCTGGAAGGCCAACTGTGTGCTGGGCTGCATTAAAAGACGACTGGCTAGCAGGGAGAAGGAAGTGACTGTCCCCCTCTACTCAGCTCTTGTGTGGCCCCATCTGCAGTACTGTGTCCAGGCCTGGGGCCCACAGCCAAGAAGGATGCAGAGCTCTTGGAACGGGTCCAGAGGAGAGCTGCAAAAGTGATCAGAGGGCTGGAGCACCTCTCCTATGGAGAAGGGTTGAGGGAACTGGGCCTTCCAGTACTTGAAGGAAGCATGTAAACAGGAGAGGGAATGGCTGTTTACGAGGGTGGATAGTGATAGGACAAGGGGGAATGGTTTTAAACTGAGATGGGGGAGGCTTAGGTTAGAGATTAGGAGGAAGTTTTTCACCCAGAGGGTGGTGATATACTGGAACAGGTTGCCCAAGGAGGTTGTGGATGCCCCATCCCTGCTGGCATTCAAGGCCAGGCTGGATGTGGCTCTGGGCAGCCTGGTTTGGCAGTTGGCGACCCTGCACATAGCAGGGGGTTGAAACTACATGACTTGCAAGGTCCTTTTCAACCCAGACTGTTCTGTGATTCTATGGATCTCTCTGGGAACCTGTTCCAGTGTCTCACCACCCTCAGGGTAAACAATTTCTTCCTGATACCTAATCTGAATCTACCCTCTTCCAGTTTAAAGCCATTTCCTGTTGCTATATGACTTTTAATGAAGTCCTTCTCCATCTTTCTTGTTGGGGACCTTCCCTTCAAAGGTCAGAAGTCCCCCAGAGCTTTCTCTTCTCAGCCTGTCCTTGTAGGGGTGGTGCTCAAGTTTTCTGATTATCTTTGTGCCCCTCTTCTCGACCTGCTTTAAAGCTCCATGTCCTTCTTTTGCTGGGATGAAGTGGATGCAGTACACTGTGCAGAGTCTCACAGTAGCATCGCTGAGGGACAGAATTACCTCCCTCAACCTGCTGACCATGCTTCTCTGGATGCAACCCAGGATATGGTTGGCCTTCTGGGCTGCAAACACATATTGCTGGCTCACTTTGCGTCTTTCATAAACTAGGACCCCCAAATCCTTCTCTTGAGGGCTTCTCTCAAGCATTTCTCTGCCCAGCCTGTATCTGTGCTTGGTGTAGCCCTGACTGAGGTGCAGGACCTTGTACTTGGTCTTCTCAACTTCATGAGGTTGGCACTGGCCCACCTCTCAAGTCTGTCCAGGTCTCTCCGGATAGCATCCCTTCCCTGCACTGTGTCAGCTGCACCCCTCAGCTTGGTGTCGTTTTGATGCAGGTGTGATCAATCTCACTGTCCGTGTTGCCTCCAATGATGTTAAATAGCACTGGTCTCAGCACTGATCCCTGAGGAATGCCAGTCATCACTGGTCTTCATTTGGATGTTGAGCCATTGACATCAACTCTGAGTGCAACCATCCATTTGATACCTTATCCTCTGAGTGGTCTGTCCATTAAATCAATTTTTCTCCAATTTGGTGATAGGATGTTGTACACAAGTGTCAAATGCTTTGCCTAAGTCCAAGTAGGTCATTTCAATTGTTCTTCTTTCTCTGCTGATATTGTAACTCCATCATAAAAGGCCACTAAGTTAGTCAAGCACAATTTGCCCTTGGTGAAACCGCGTTGGTTACCACCAGTCATCTCACCTTTATTTTCCACGTGCCTTACTAGAGCTTTCAGGAGGATCTGCTTCATAATCTTGACAGGCACAGTGGTGAGACTGACTGGTCTGTAGTTTCCTCAATCTTCTTTTTTTCCTTCTTGAAAGTAGGGGTTACATTTCCCCTTTTCCGGTCAGTGGGAAGATGATGGGGGAAGCACTGCAAGATAACTGCAAGTTAGAGAGGCAGACATAGTAAGATAGAATTGTAAATGTGAAATGGATTTATATGGAACTTTGTAATTCTGAAGCTTAATTTTCAAGTTGAAGGCTGGACTTTGAGTGGAATTATTGCTATGCTATTTTAGCATCCTCAAATCTTCACAGGCTATTTGTGCTAGAGGATGGAGCTGACAAGATGCTCCTGCGCTGCACACTCCTCAGTCTCATCCTGCACAGAGAAGTCCCTGTCTGGATCTGGTGCTTCCTTGCAGTTCTGCTCAGCACAGGAGTGTTCAGAGGTGTGTCTGTCTGACAGCACTGACAGCCAGAGAAGCAGAGGCTAAAGAAGCACCA
>JAPSGF010000111.1:155385-215287 GCA_035772895.1 Perdix hodgsoniae | reverse complement strand
GGGGGGGGGGGGGGGGGGGGGGGGGGGGGGGGGGGGGGGGAGTGCCTGAACAGTTTATTACTTGAGAGCTATGTTAAAACAAAGAAAGTCTGGTTTATATGTGGCTGTTCAAATTGCAGAAATTCAGTCTACTTGTAGAATGCCTACTTTATTACCTGAGCTCAGGAAAAATACAAAAAACGTCCTGCAGCATGCAGTGTATTCTAGCCTTACTTAGGGATGGGAGAGAAGTTGTAATTAGTTACAGGCATGTTTAAAAATAAAAAGATTATTTTTGACCATAAAGAATTATGGCTTACAATGCGAATTCCCCATCACAGCAGGGTGATTTAAAAACTTGTTTGCTAACTGATCTTCCTCTAAAAGCAGGGTGAATATACTCCACAACTATCTGTCAACACTGTGGGCCAGCCACAGGAAAAACCCTGTTGAGTATAGATGTGAAGAGAATTGATCACTGATCAACACATTTCCTTTAGTTTATTTCTTCTTCAGAACCTTGTGAAATGACAGCTAGTGAACTGTCCGCTTGAACTTTGGAATGCAGTGGTGGAAGAGTGAAAGAACATTTATTTTGTGGTCCTGTAGCGCTAATGCTTGGGTAGAGGCTGCTATTTTGTAGCCAGTAAATAGTTTTACTCTCAGTTTTAAAAAGCTTTGGCTATGTTGAGAAGCAGGGAAGTTATTGATGTCTGGTTCCTCTCAGAACTCAGAAGTCTTGAGGGCTGCAACACAGAATTTCTGCTGAACTTGGCTGTTCAGGTTCTTAGTCCCTCCTGATGGTTGATAGTATGGTGAATATATTCCAAACTGGAAAAGGCGCAGTAAGTTGACAAACTGCTTTATGCGTTCCAGTATTAGATTGTGTCATAACGTGATATGGATAGCACGGTTTTTTGCTTTTCAAATGAAATGCTGTGGTCTGGCAACAAAAGATCGTACCCCCCAATGAATCTCTGGGTGTACAGTGAGTGCAACTCCCTTGTTTATCGGATCGTTGTGAAAGTAACAAGAAGGAAGAAGGCTGACTGGGACATCTAGTTGGTGATAGATTAGATCACGGTATTTAATCCCTTCTTTGCTTTTAACTATCCCCTGTCTTTCCATGTTGGATTTGTTTCTGATTTGGATCAAATGGATTTATTGAATGGTTTCTTAAGGTCCTTCCTGGCTTGACTTTGAGTGTGTGTGTGTGTGTATGTGTGTTTCTTCAAGCTTGAGCTTTATATTAAGAAAGATGTTTGGAATTATATTCTTACATTTAATGAGTATTTTATGCTAATTCCTAAATATTATGAAAGTAATAAATATTCCTAAATATTAATAAAAATTGTAATAGAAAATGTGTGTATGTGTGTAAACAAATACACGTGTTCAGAGTGAAATTTCAAGAAAAACCTACAGGAAAAAAAGGGCGCTTAGGAAAAGTTCATTAAAATAAAATGTAGGTCCGTCCGTGTTAAGGTGGTTGTGAGAGGAATGAGAAACTGCAAAGCTAGATTATTTACATGTTGGTCTATTTATGAGAAAACAGTACAATGAGCAGGATGATGTTTCTAGCTCATTCCCTAAAATTAAGGTTGTTACAGCAGTGATCGGTTTAACTTCCTATGCTGAACCTCCCGGGCCTCCTCTTTGTAGTGCAAGTTAAAGAGAAAATGTTATCTTTCTGTAAGATGCAATACGCAATTTCTATCATACTTTCCCTTGCTAGAACTGGGCGAACATAGTTCAGTTCTTTGTCATTAGAACGACTGAAACAGTGGAGCAAATTTGAATCCATTAAAATTATTTGAAGCATTAGTATCAGCTTTGTTAATTTTCAAAGAGGTAAAAAATGTGTTCTTCAGGGGTGGTCATTGGTTATTTCCTGCTGAGAATTAGGTACTGCTTTGATCTTCAGGAGAGTCTTAATGCAGTGCAGTTAATCAGGTTGTGAGCGTACAGACTCAACCTTGCTATTAGTCTTCAAATAACTCTGAAGCAAGGTTGCCACAAAAAGCTTGGGAAAGATTTGCATTTAATCACTTATATTAATAGTAATCTTCTCCTCCTGCATAAGATTTTGTGAGGGACTAATAAATCACAGATGTTTGATATTAAAAAAGGGTTTTCTTTGCTGTACTTGTTTTATACAATCTAGTGGTGATTTCATCAAAAGTATTATCCAGTGCTTTGAATTAAAGCTCCTGAAATTGAGATGGAATGGCCATGTTCTGTCTGCATTATCTTTTAGAGCTATTTTTTAAAATAGTTTTAAAGAAATTCCGCTTTTGTGAGACAGCCGTAGTAGTCTTCCAAGCAGATACTGAAAGTCAGTAAACAACTGCATCTCTTGTTTCAGAAACTTCTTTTATTTTTTTCCCTTTTTTTCCTCTCTTTCTCCACCTGCAACTCTTAAAATAAAGTGTTGTGTCATGGCCTGTAGGACCCTTGTCCTCACATGCAGACCCACTACTGGTGTCAGGTGCATTCTCATCATATACAGGAGAATAGTTACCAGTTCAGAGTTTAAAGCAGTTCCTTTAAAAAAAAACAAAAGCAACAACAACAAACAAAAAAAAACCCACCCACAAATTAGTTCTGCTTTCCTGATTTGAATTTTGAGTATCAGTTCTGTTTGATCAGTGGGTGCCACCAGCGTAACTAACAGCAGCCAAAATAAGAAAGGGTATGAAAAACACGTGAGATGGCAACAGGATGGTGACCTAGGGACTGATGATTCGCATGCACTGCCATTGCAGATAGTTTCAATACTAACATGCATTGAAAAATGTGAGTAATCATACGTGCATTATTTATGAAAGTCTTCTGATTCAACAAAACATTTCTGCAGTGATTAGGATTAAAGGTTTATATGACTAGCTTGTGATGTCTGTAGGAGAAACGTATGTATGGCAGATAGAAATCATAGCTGAAAGTCAGTTCATTTTAAATGATTAGATAAAATGCTTAAGGTGAGTCAACAGTATCTACATCATTACCGTAGCAAAGCAGAAATCTGTTACTCAAATCATTAAGCAACTTAAAAATTCACTTTTGACATTTTGAGGAACTCAAAAGAATAAGTCCTCATAACACTATGGATGAGAACTGCTGTGCATTGACATTCAAATTATACTTACTTCTGGAAAAGGTGTTTGAAAAGTGAGGATGTGGTTCATAAATCACTGCAAGTGTTTTCAACTCACGTTTTTAATGACTTAACAGAAAATGAAATGACATACCTTTTGTTCTTCCTTGGTTTTGATTTGTGTTTTTACACTAAAAAAAAAGAACTGAAGCAAATGGAAAATGTCTTAAATAGTAGAGTGCAGAATAGATAAGTTGCAAGGAAGTTACAGCTGTAGAAAGAATGTGTATTTTTGAACTTTGAGAATGCAGTGTGTTTGAAACCAGTCTAACATTTGCTTATACACTTAGCCAGGGGAGTGTCAAAATGAAATAGGAATTGCTAGATAATGTTAGTTCAGTTTCATCATAACTCTAACAGAAATTCTGTTATTTTTTTTTAATTTATTTTCTGGTTGAATTTTGCTGCCATGAAAGATCTGAACTTAACCCAAGTTATATGTAATCATAGAATCACCAAGGTGGAAAAGACCTGCAGCATCATCAAGTCCATCTGTATACCTACCACCAGTATTTCCCCAGTTAACCATGTCCATTAGTAGAACGTCTAGGCATTTCTTGAATATCTCCAGGGATGGTGACTTCACCATCTCCCTGGGCAGCCCATTCCAATGCTTAACTACTCTTCTAGTGAGGAAATTTTTCCCAGTGTCCAAGCTGAATCTCCCCTGGTGCAACTTGAGGCTGTGTATATTATTCTGATTTTTTTTTTTTTTATTTAATAATCATGATAACATGATAAATAAGCTTGTTGTTGATGCTGGCTTCAGTGCTGTCAGTGAGAAGTTCTGTGAAGCTTTATATTAGATGAATGCATTTATAATTTGTTTAGATGATTTAATGCATTTTTTTTCAATGCCTATTAACAAAACATAGCTGACTGTAGTCAACAGAGTTATTACAGCCAGTTTCTGTGAATTAGGGATAAAGTTTTTAGTGGTCTCTTTCAAGAAAGAGAAGCCATATGCCCCATTCCCTTCAGCTTCCAGTGCAGTACATGCACTTGTTGCACTCAGACTTTGGCAAGGAGGGAGAAATGAAATGCGTGCGTCATAAGTATGTGTTCACCTCAGGAACTGTTTTCCCTTCTCAAGGATGTTATAGATGTTATCTTTCTTTGAAGTACTGTTTTACTCCTTTGCTATTGATCTACTGTGGTGTGCATTAATGGAACTATTTCAAGAGATGTGTCTTTCTAAATGCTTGTTTCGTGAGCGTCTTTGTATTAAATAGCAATTGTACAATTGATAAACGTTCTGTATCGTAATGGTTTTCCTGTTTTTTTTCCTATTTTTTTTTTAGTTAAATAAGTCTTGCTTGATGTTGCATCCAGTTATAATACAGATTGCGTGATGTTAATTTCAAGTTGGTTGAAGATGATGTGAAGTGCATTCAGAAAAAAAAAGCAGACACTGGTGTTTTTTTTCTTTCAAAAATAAAGGGAACAAAAATTAGAAGGTGTAAAATATGTTCAAAATGGAGAAGAAAATCTATAGTTCATCAGTTCATTTGAGCTTGCAATGGTGTAGTGCAAGAACGTGCATTGTTTTTCTCATTAGAGGTATCATGTAACTTTTTTTATAACCTGCATAGTGCTGCAATGCATCCTCTCTATTACCAATGTCTATTACTTTTTATAAAATTGTAGGAGAAAGGAAAACATGTAGAGACCTAGTGTAAGTAAAGAAAATGGATGTTTTTTGAAGGATAAAGGAAAGGTGGTAGAGTTAATTGCATACAGTTCCAAGTAGATTTAGAACTAGCAGGAGGAAATAAGTTGTTCTGTGAAAACAGCATGAAGTGTAATTCAGAGCAGCTGTCTAATTTATCAGCAAGAACAAACTGCTCGTGTTCTTAAACTGTACTCAATTACTCTACCAGACTTCTTTGATCTGTTCAGCCTGCTAGTGTGTGCTTAAAACTGAAAACTAAGGGGAGTTTGCCAACCTTTTAAAGTGAACTGAAAGAATCCCATGAGTTTTCTTTGCAGTACTTTTATTAATTTTTGAATGTGTATAACTCTAAATTGTTTCTCTGAAACAAATATGACCTAACAGCTCAGAGCAAAAAGCACACGTTTTTGTGACTGATTTAAAGATATTGCTAAAGTGATAGGATGTAACATCAAGCGAACAGATCCTTTGCTATCAGAAATTACTACAAAACCTCATGATAAAAACTATAACGTACCCGGAGTCTGTTGGGAATGCTCTTCTATTCCATGATTGTACAGTTCCTCATGCACTGATCAGGGCTCTGGTTGTGTGTTTTTTCAGAACAACATTTTTACCACTCTTCCCTCCACATTTCTGTTGGGAATTGATCACAACATATAAAATAACAGTGGAACAGTTCAGCTGGAATAAAACATGAAATTTCACAGAACCACAGAATGGCTGAGGCTGGAAGGGACCTCTGTGTCCATCTACTCAAGCAGAACTCCCAGGACCATGCTTTTGAAGATCTCCAAGGAGACTCTGGAGCTCCTCTGGACAGCCTGTGCCAGAGCTCCATCCCCTACACAGCACAGAATTGCTTCCTGGTGTTCAGGGGAGCCTCCTGTGTTCCCGTTTGTGGCTACTGCACCTTATCCTAGCACAGGGCACCACTGAAAAGAGCCTGGTAATGTTCTTGTAGTCTCCCATAAGGGATTTATAGCCATTGATGAGATCACCCTGAGCCTCCTCTTCTGTAGCTGAACAGTCCCAGTTCTCATCATAGTGGAGATGCTCCAGTTCCTTCATGATCTTGGTAGCCCCTCACTTGATTGTCCGCATTATGCCCATGTCTCTCTTCTTGGGAATCTAGAACTGGACCCAGTACACCAGGTCGGACCTCACCAGTGCTGAACAGAGGGAAGAATCACCTTTCCTGACCTTCTGGTGATACCTTGCCTAATGTAGTCAAGAGCACCATTAGCCTTCTTTGCGGTAAGGGCACATCGCTGGCTCATGTTCACCTTGGTCTCCCCCAGTACCTCTGAGTCCTTTTCTGCAAGGATGCTTTCCAGTCATTTCACTCCCAGCATGATCTTGTGCATGTTATTGTTCACTGCTTCAGATTATTCACATTCTTGTATCTTTTTTTTTTTTTTTTGAAGTAAATTCTTTGTATAGTTGTGGTTTCTCTGCAGGGAGATAAATGTTTTTTCAAGGCCTCACACTGTTCAGATGATTTAGCATACCCTGTTTATTATTCTTCTGATATCTTCTGTGCAAAACTTGTGTATCTTTATTAATGCTAATTGCGCTGGAGTCTTTTGGTGTTCGACCAAAAAAAGCCTTGCAAATTATGTCATTTTTGCAAGGGAAATGTAAAAAGCATCCTACGCTCTTTGTAAATATAGTGCTTTTGAGTTTTTCCTCTGTAATTTAAAGATTATTTTTGCAGTTGAGAAAGAGGGTGACAATTTTGTTGGAAAAAAAAAATTGGTTCAGACATTTTTGTCTATGTTAATCATAGAGCTTGGACATTTGGGGTATTTTCTGGAACAATTTAGGGTCTTAGTAGAACGTAGTTCTAAAAACACAAGTTATGAACTTGTGTGTGTGTATGTATACAGATAAACAGAAAGGTTTTCCTGTAAGACAGATAGAAACATAGTCTGAAGGTTGTGGGGATTATTCATTTTATTTTTTCAGTCAAAACACCTTGTTAATAGCTAAACCTTGAATCTAAATTAAACCAAATGCTACTGAGAATATATGGGTAATAAATAGTAAAAGGTATTGTCAGGTGAACTAGAGTTTGTAAGAGTGGTGCAGTATTCCCAGGGTTCCATAAGATATGCAGAGGTACTTTTCATTTTAAAAGCTGGAATGGCACAAAATCAGCATGGTACAGCTGTACAGATAGAACAACTGTGTGACAGATCTCAAAAAACAGCAGTATGCAAGTGCTTCTCAAGAAGTTTTTCAGGGTTTTGTACTTGTTCATATTTTGTCTTTGATGGGAGAAATTACAGAGTCATTACTGGGGGGTGGTTACGCACGTGAAGATTGATGGAACAGGACATGTGTATTGGAAAAGATGAGTAGCAGATGAAATGGTACCTGGATTTCTGGGTGAACTGCTCATAGGCAGATGGCTAAATTAAATACAATCCCCTGTGTAAGTCCGAACCCTTTTTTGCTTTTGAAAAGAAAGCTGTTCAAGTAAGAAGTTCTGAAAGTGATGTAGATGAATGTGTTCACAGTAAGAGCTGTGGCAGAGGATGTAAGTGTTGAGGAAGGGCACATCACTGAAGAAGGAATCTGCTACCTCTGCTTTTGTCTTGTTCGACTTGTTCTAAGAACTGTGTCCCATTCTTGTGTTATTAAACACAAGGGAAGAGCACTGAGAAGTAAGGGATGCTAGGAGAAGTATCACAGTGAGAAACATAGATCTAAGAAAGGTAAAGAGTTGTTATTCATTTTTTGTGAGAGAAGTTTGAGAGCATGCTTCAATGTAATGTGCGAAGGTATACCAAGATGCAGGGTCTGTAAAACAGGCATGCCTATCCTGCGGGCTGCATGAGGCCCAGCTCAGCTCCCACTGCAGCCCCGCTACCACGCTGAGCGCTGCGGCCAGCCCCAGGCACTGGAAGGGCTCAGCACAGTGCTGACAAATAATATGGTGCTGTGCTTAATTTGCAAGGAAACGGTGTCAGTTCTCAAAGGCTACAAATTGAGAAGACATTAAGAAATATGCTGCCAAATTCAGTGCGTATCAAAGAATAGTTAGTAAAGACCAAATAGAACTGAGAAAAGTCTGTCACCTCAACAAAATATTTTTTAAAAAGTTTAAACTAAAATGGATTCTGTTATAAAGCTAGTTATGTGATAGCAAATCTGCTGGGAAGAAAATCAAAACCATTTTGTGACGATGAATTTGTTAATCATGACAGATACAGTGTGTCATGATGATAATAATTTTAAAAATGAAAAACTGGATTTTTCTAAAATCAGTTTGCCTCACCAGACTGTAGCCAGGTGAACTGAAGAAATAGAATAATCTATTGAAAAAAGAAATAATAATAATAATTGGAAAATAAAGCTGCTAACTTCAAATTTTATGCCTTAGCAGTAGATGAAAATACTGATGCTACAGATACAGCTGAATTTGTCATTTTCATCATACTTATTGATAACGATTATAATATCACTGAAGAAATGATTTATTTGCTGCCATTGAAAAATGCAGTTAAATCTCTCAATTTGTATGAAGCAGTATGAAGCAGAAAAAGAATACTTTATATCTGTTTTCTTTAACTTTTTTCAACATATCTGATGTAACTACTGATGGTGCCCAGTGATGACTGATAAAAAAGAGTGACTTAGAAAATAAATAGAAGATAATGCAGGTACCTCCAGTAACTCACGTTTGAGACATCTGCATCAGACATGAAGAAAGTTGATGTGCAAAAACTTTAAAAATGGATAGTGTCATACAGATTGTCATCAAATGAATTTCATAAAGTCCAAGTGACTGAATCATCAGCAATTCTAGAAGTTCCTTAAAAGTATGGATGCTGTCTTTGGGGCCATTTACTTTTCTGACGGTAGGTGACTGAGCTGGGGTAAGTCCTAAAAGGTCTTTGCAGAGTAAAATCAAGTATTTTATGGAATCGAAAAGAAAATTTGTTCCAGAACCTAAGTATTAAAAATGGCTCACAGATTTAGCATTTTTGGTGGATTTGACTGCACATTTAAATGAATTAAACATGTGCCTTCAAGGTGGAAATCACCTCATCTGTGCTATGTTTCAGGCTGAAACGGTGCTTGAAATGAAACTTAAATTATGGCATACAAATTCATGCATTTTGGTACATTGACTAAAGCAGTGAAAAATATGCAGCTCTGCTTTCGATTTTGATAAATTTGAGAATAGGTTTCAAGATTAAAAAAAATTTTTTTTGCATATTTGAAACTCTGTTTTCAGCTGGCATAAATGTATTAGTTGCAAACGTACAGAGTTGCAATCCGATATTCAACTCAAAAATTCAAAGATTTGGTCATGTCTTTCTATCAGATTACTGTCAAGGATGAAGCACAGGAAAGACTAATATTTCATCAAAAAACTCCAACAAACACCTTGAGAACTCACACCTTGTCAACCACTGCCATTGAACCAGCCTTATGTTTCATAAAAGCAAGGTCAAAAATCCCACTAGTTTTATGTTTTTGTTGCCCTCTGTCATTCATGTTTTAATAAAAATTCATTAAAAAATAAGCTTTGTTACTTTACATAAAGTTTATTATAGATTTTATCTGTGGCGCGTGGAGTTCCTGTTCTCTCAGTGCAATCTGTGGAAGCCAAAAAAAGGAACAGCAGTGGTGTAAAAGATATTAAGAATTCTGTGTTGCTGTAGAAAATATTCCTTACCTCATAGCTTGAAACTTCAGGTGCCTTCACACCCTCTTGGCCTGAGTTTCATGTCTACACCTCTGTGATTGTTTCTGTCTGAACTCATGCAACATTGGTTTCCTAACGACTCGCTTCTGGCACTGAGCATTTTTGCATCTGGCCGCTAATCTTTCATGCTTGGAATTTCCTTCCTTGCCAAAGCTCCCCCTTCCTTTCCTTTCAAACACAAGTTCTTGCATGGGGACCCACAGCTATAGTTCTAGACTAATGTGATAAAAAGCAAGGAAACGTCTTCACTGTTTTTCTTTACACTCGAGCACTTTTATTTGTTTGTAGTGCAATTATAGGGGAGTAGAAGCAGAAGAACCACGATTCACAGATAACAAGTTCTGTGACTTCTCATATCTGGTCAAATTTTACATCAAATGCGAGGCTCCCGCCCAGCACCCCAACCTGTGAGTCCCATGTGCAGGAGACATTTCCCAGCATGGAAGTGGGTAAATGTCTTGGGTGAGGGAAGGGGCTGCAGTTGGACCTCTGGAGTAGTGGTAGACCAGGGACTGCCATCTGTAGCTCGTTTACTCGCATAGCGTGCTGCAGGACTGATCGAGAGTTTTGAGACTGATTGGCAGACCAAACATCTGTGCCTTACAGATACGATCCCAAGTTTTCATTTTTGTCTGTTGCCATCATCAGCATGCATTTGTGTTGGATTTTTAGTAGCTGTGGCGGTAATCAGTGAATTAACATTCATATGAATATACAAGTGTGTAGAAAAGCACAGCTGTAATCTCTGAAGATGTGATATAATAGTTATCAGAGTGGATGCAAATTAGCCCATGGATTTGCAACTTGACAAAACTGTGACGCAGAGAGAGATGATGCAGTCCTGAAATAAACTACAAATCCATGGTGAGTGTTCCAGCTGTTGTTTCTGACTGCCTTGAAGTCTCACTGTGCTTAGTAGAAGTGCAAGCAAATTAAATAAATTGCTCTGTTAAGCAAGTTAGATTATTTAATAGCCTGTAAACCTTTTGTTTATTAACTACAAATTCTGCAAATTTGTAGGGGTATGAAACTCTCAAAACTGTTGATTACTAGAACTCCAGTTTAGCATCTTCTGTTCTTTGTTTGGGGCTGGAAGAGGCACTGTGTGTATGAAATACACATTTTCTGCATAAAATTTACTGAGCTCTTATTGAGTTAAAAACATTTAGCATTTATTTGTTGTATTTTGATAGTTCACCGTTGAATACTCTTTCATCCTTTACCCACAGGATTGTTGGTCCTTACTGTTTTCTCATGAACTGGTAATAGGAGCTGAGGAAAAGATTATGAGTAAGCAGATTGATTTCAGTGCCAAATATTGTTTGGTTTTGTTTCTTTGTTTTCTAGAAACCAATTTTGCAAATACTTAAGGTCTCTATAAATTTAAATTAAGAAGTCTGCAAGCAAACAAGTTTCTGGCTTAATTCCCTAATTCTTCAGATCTATGATTTTCTGATGTTCATTCCCACACACAGACCCACCAGTTTCAAATGGACTGTGCACGTTTTTGTTGCATGGTTTTCAGCATAGTCTGAAGTTACAGCTTACCTGGGAAGAAAACCCTAGGGAAATAATTTCAGCCTCTTAAGTTATTCACTGGAGAACACTACTTCTCATACAGATTGCTGCAAGTCTCTTTACTTAGTGAGGCCAACTCTGAGATGAGAATGATGCACCTTTCTAAAGTGATTTCAAACCTAGAAATGGAAATAAAAGTTTAAAGCGCTATTATTAAACACATTTTTCAGATAGGATAATGAAGAAGAAAGGATTGTGGGTTTTTTTGGTTGTTTTTTTTCTCAACATCCCTGCTCATAATGTATTAATACACTGGTGACGGTGTTTTTTCTGTACCTGTCTGGATCTGATAAACAGCTGATGAAAATCTTTTACAGTTTGCAGTCCTGTAGTTCTGTCTACGTAAGTTAAGCATTTAGATCTTCAGATAGGATTTTCTCTCTGAGTTGACCCAAATGTTGCTTAATGCGTAAACCTGTGTTTGTGAAGGGGCCTGCAGAACCTGTTTCCTTTTTAGTGTAACTTTTACTCTGTGCGGGGGTAGCTGTGGTATGGCCATTAGCCAACTGGCGGTTGTGACGCCTTATATTTAATTCCATGGAAAGGACCATACTGTGCAAGAAGGAGCACAGTAACACTGATAGAGTAAGCAGTACTTTTCAACATAGTCCTCACCATTAGCTATGCATTTTCACCTGCACTGAACAAGAGCCTGCATGCTGTGCTTGTTGAAATTTGCACAGCAGGGGTGACACGCTGTCAATGGAGCCACTGCCGAAATGCCACAACCACCATCTCACTGTGCTCACATCCACTGTTTGGTTTCCGTAAAAGTTCAGGAAGCTGCAATGGATATCGAGTGCAATTTTTTCCTCGTTCAGTTCTACCCCTCTGCTTCATCTGCACTTCCCCATCAGATGCCATTTTGTCATACAGCCCTTCTTCTGCCATCTGTCTCAAGGAACAGAATGTCGTGGAATTTTGGCAGGAAGGCTCAACCTCTACTTCTATACCATCAACATCCATTTCTCATGTTGTGGATGAAGATAACAAAATAGGAGGCATTAATGTGGAGCTGCCCTTGTATAAGCGGTACTGTTTTGGTCCATGGATCAGATGAAGAAAGCCAATAGTTTCTTCAGGCAGTCACATTAGAAAAATGATTAGAGTGAGAGATAGTAATGTGATATTGATTTTAATCATACTTTCATTTTTAAGCCTTTAGGATTTGCATTTTTAGGTATAACTTCTTAGCTGTAAAAGCCAGGAATTTTCTTGAAATAAATGGAAGTTAGTGGTGAGACTGTAACTGGAACATTTTCAACGCAGAAAATGGCAAAGTCCCATTGATCTTTATATCCGTCAAAAGCTGTGGGAGTCAAGCTTTTAAAGCTCTGTAAGCAGCTGTCTGTTACTTTTCAGTTTCTTCCTGAAAATACGACTCAGACCGTGTTGGTTTTCTGCTGTGTTCTTGTGCTCACAAGGATGCTGATTTGGCGGAGGTTCCGGTGGAGGACCAAAGCACATTTTAAATGGAAGCAAGTGCAAAGCTCCCCTGAAATGGATGATTGCCTTAAGGTTTAAATCAGAGCCTGTGCAACAGTGCCAATTTGGTGGGCTTTTTAGGAGTGGGTTGTGGTTGCTAGCCTTTCAGACTGGGTGGCAGAGTGTTGAATGTTTGAGCTAGTTTTAAAGGGCAGCGATTAATTGCTGAGCTCTTCGTACCTCCTTTCAGAACACCATTCTGCTCAAGGCAGCGAGAGCGTGGAGTGTTGTGCATTGTTTAAGCATCTTGTGGAAGAAAATTGAAAAAGCAGCTGGATACAAATGCAGTTCTGTGGAGGTTTTGAATGATCACAAAAGCTATTGTGAATTTGGACAGGATAGAAGTCTAAACCGTAGGATAAGCATTGAAGGCCACTTGAAATAGTCAAAGAAATCAGGATGAAATTATTTTGTGACGGTCTTTAATATTCATTGCAGAAAAAGCAATACATATATTTACAATATAAAGTTGAATATAGGGAAACTAAATTAGGACTCAGAGATATTATGTTATTAAAAATGAGATGTTCACTAGGGCAGTCATTACTTTTCTGCCGTATGGATTTATGGTTGTGAAATGGCTATTCCCCATAACTCTTAATGAAGCTTGACAGTTTTAGTATTGAAATTGAAGGAGCTGGTTGGAAAGAGACTTTGCAAAGAGGGACCTCTCTTAATGATCCCAAAGCTCATCTTTGCTTACAGGCTTTAAGTGGAAGGGAGGAAGAAATAAACAGTTGTCTTTAACCATATATGATCTGCAGCATGTCAGAGAAAAGGAAAATAAGTGTTTGCAAATGTTGTGTATTTGCAGTCATTGCCTTTACTCCCTGCATCTGTTAGAAGGATTCTCGGGGTAATCACAGACTTTATTGCATTCATTGCTCCTTACCAGAACCTTGATCCTACCACCACCACCACCACTGCTGAGGCAGACTGTTGTCCTGACCTTTGCAAAAGCCTCTTATGCTTCCTGAGTGTTTCAGGTGACACTCCGGATTCTGCATCAGATCTGCTCCCTCCAAAGTTGAGAAAAACCCACTCTGGTAAAACTTCAAGACTGAGGAGGAGGTATGAGCATACAGCCAGAACAGGCTGCAGGTGTTGCAGACACCGCTGTATCAGCATGGATTTACATCGAAGCATACAAGTGAAATCAATAGGAGTTTCCTCATTGATCTCACCAATAATTCCTGAGGAGTAAATAATTGGTGGTTGCAGAGGTCACTTAAACAATTTACATAACTCTTGTAAACTCAGTGAACCTTCTGAATATGAAAAACAAGTGACTCGAGTCCACACTGGTTGAATGCTCTATGCACGCCTGTGAGTCCTTGATCAGCAAGCAAGAGTTCAAGACAATAAGGGATACCGTATTTCCTTGAAATGGCTAGGGGGAAATAGGAAAACACAGCTTCATAAACTTATGAAAGCAGTTAGGCTGGAATCCATGTTTGATTTGTGATTTTTTTTTAAATATAAAAACATTTTGAATAGTAGAAGAGATCTTTTATTTTTAAATGTTCGCTCAGTTGATGAGTAGAAATGTCATCTTCCTGCAGCGACATAATTCCTTTTTTCTCTATTTCTGAACGTGAGATGTTACTCTCTGAACTCACAGCTTTGTTCTGAAGTTTAAGCCCAGGGATATTAATTGAATTCACACAGAACTTTTAGCCACAGGGCCTAGGCTTGGGTGCGATAATTAGACAGTGTACACAGGGCAGTGGGAGAACGTGGTGTATAGACAGAGCACATTACATCAGAAAAAAAGGTGCTTAACAGGAATCTGTCTGCGGGAAGTGATTTTCTCCTTTTGGAACTCCATGTGCCAAGTCTTCTGAGGACAGAACCACTCTGCTCACCTGAAAGATACCTTACCAAACCAGAGGTTATGCTTTTCTCTGCAAGACCATCACCATGGTACAAAGGAAACAACAGTGAATGTAATGTTCTTGTAATAACCATGAGGAAGTTTTTATTCAAGTATTTACTATGTAATACAATTATGAAGTACTTGATCAGTTATTTAGTATGCAATGCCATTATGAGTATTCATTCAAGGTGCGAAAGGGAAGTTTGGATAAGTAGACTTTGTGGAATAAACTTTATCCAAGCCAGTAGACTGCAGAGTCAAACTTCCACATGCTGTTTTCTTTTTATCTCTTCTCTTTTGAGCTCTTCTATGAAAATGATTCAAGTAATTTATTGAACTTTTGGAGCAGAGTGGGAACAGTCTGCTTCCTTGAGAATAACATCATGTCTTGTGGGGAGAAAAGCTGTTTGTCTGAAGAGGGATTTGGATGTGGGTTCCCTCTGATGGAGGAGGAACCTGAGTGTGGGTCATCAGCCTCCTGAGGGACCGCTCCAACAATTAATCTGTGCTGGGAACATGTTTAGCTCATTCCCAGTTTTTAGAAAGTAAGTGGTTGGTGCTGTAAAACCAAATCTCTGAGATATGCTCTGAGAACAGCCACTTAATGTGCCCTTGAAATCAGATCAGCATGTAGTTGGGGGATAGCAACAGTTCTGAGATTAAAGAAGGTATTAGCCGGTGTCAGCCTCTTAAATGCCAGGTGCCAGGCATATGTTGCAGCTAGAAACCAAATCTTCATGTGCCAGGGAAATTTTAGTGCCAGAAGTGTCAGTGGAGTGCTTTGTTGCAGCAGAGCAGAGGGCTTTAGTGCTAAGAAGTCAAGCACTTAGTTTTCACGTGGATCTTACTCTTTATTCAGCACTGTAGTATGTAAATCATTAGTTTTCTATTTAATCTTGTTGTTCAGTTTAGAAGGCACCAAAGAATATACCCCAGATAGGTAAGATGAGGTGTTGATATGCTATTCACAAAGCTATACCTCTGAGTGTTTGCTTAGGGTTTTGTGTTCTGCGCCAACTTGTAAAAAAGACTGCTGAATACCATCATCTTCATTCTATGCCTTCTTATTCCTTGATGTCACCTTACTCCTACAGTGTGCGCATTGAGCTGTCATAGTAACTGAAGTTCTCAAGTCATCCAGGGAGTTTGTGTGCTGACCTTTATTCCTAGAAATAGAGACGTCTTAGATAGCAAGTGCTATAAGTATAGTGTGTGCAGACAATGTGAGAACGCATTCTGAAAATGCAAGGAGAACGTTATATTTGACATGACTATCGATTAGCTGGAATGTAAGCAAACTTTCTCGTTTTTTTTTTGTTTTTTTTTAAGTTTGGAACTTACTTGAATAGTAGTAATAATTCTGGGGGCACTGGAGGTCACTGGTTCCTGAAGTTTCTCTGAAGTGAAGAGATTTTATTATCTTGTAAAGGAAAAGTGTTAAAACTTTTTAATAATAATTTGTGCTGATTTTTCAGCTTGAAGATAAAATGGAAATGTCATTGATTTTCTCTTGATCTGTTTGCATTTTCACTTTGGTGCAGACTTAGACTCCCATCAAAATGATCAGTGTGTAGATAAATTAAACAAATTTACTGTAGCAATGTCAATATTTTTATGACAAGTCTGTGTATCCAATTCTTGGCTTTTTAAAGTTTCCACCTTTAGCAAGTTTGCTGATAATACAAAGCTGGGAGAAGGGGCCGATGCCCCAGAAGGCTGTTCAAGACCTAGACAGGCTGGAGAGTTTAGCAGAGAGGAACCTTATGGGATTCAACAAGGATAAGTGTAGAGTCCTGCACATGGGGAAGAATAACCACATACATAAGCATGTTAGGGGCTGACCTGCTGGAAAGGAACTCTATGGAGAAGAACCCAGGTGTCCTGGTGGACTATGGGTCCATAGTCATAGGTTGACTATGAACCATCAGTGTGCCCTTGTGGCCAAGAAGTCTAATGTTAGCGTGGAGTGCATTAGAATGAGCATGGCTAGTAGACTGTGGGATGTTCTCCTCTTTTACTCTACCTTGGCGAGGCCACATCTGGAGTAGTGTCCACTTCCATGCTCCTTAGTTTAAGAAAGACAGGGAACTACTGAAGACAGTCCAGCAGAGGGTCACAAACATGCCAAGGGTCTTGGAGCATCTCCCTTATGAGAGAAGACTGGGAGACCTGGTACTGTTTAGCTTGGGAAAGAGCAAACTGAGATGGGATCTTATCAACACTTAGAAACATTTAAAAGGTCTGAGTGAGTGGGACTGGGCTCTTCACAACAGTGCCCAGCAGAAAAAGCACCATCAACAGGAGTACGGGAACTTCCATATGAACATGATAAAATAACTTCTTTACTTTGATGGTGACAGAGCCCTGGAACAGGCTGCCCTGGCAGCAGTCTCCTTCTGTATGGGAACTGCTGAGTCACGGCCTGAACCTCTGGTTAGTCACCTGAGGTGAGCAATGGGTCAGCCATGGGAGCACAGGTGAAAGCGATTCACCTGTGCTGCAGGAAGGGGTGGAGCCTGGCTGCACCTCTCCTAGACCCATTTAAGAGCTAACTACCAGGGGAGAAGGATCTCCTGGAGATCCACTCCACTGGAGTTTCCTGAGCGAGCCCATTATATGGGTAAGCATCCTATCCTTTTTGTCTTGCTTTGCATAACTCTCTTGTTTATTTCATTATTATACTTTGATTATACCTTTGATTATACACCTTCTTTGGAGATATTTGCACTTTCCTGTGCAATATCACAGAATCACAGGATGGTCAGGGTTGGAAGGGGCCTCAAGGGTCATGAATCACCAACCCCCCTGCCACATGCAGGGCCACCAACCTCCATGTTCAATACTAGACCAGGCTGCCCAGGGCCCCATCCAATCTGGCCTTGAACACCTCCAGGGACAGGGCATCCACAGCCTCTCTGGGCAGCTGTTCCAGCACCTCACTGCTCTCTCTATAAAGAACTTCCCCCTGACATCCAACCTGAATCATCCATCCCTCAACTTAAATCCATTTCCCTTTGTCCTGCTGTTACCTACCCTTTCAAAGAGTTGATTCCCCTTCTGTTTATTGTTTCCCTTTAGGTACTGGAAGGCTGCAATGAGGTCACCCTGCAGCCTTCTCTTCTCCAGGCTGAACAAGCCCAGCTCCCTCAGCTTGTTTTTGTAGGGGAGGTGCTCCAGTCCCCCAATCATCTGTGGCCCTCCTCTGGATCCTCTCTAACAGCTCTCTCTTCTTCTTGTACTGGGGGCTCCAGACCTGGATACAGTACTGCAGATGGGGCCTCACAAGAGCTGAGTAGAGGGGGACAATCACCTCTTTGTCCCTGCTGGCCACCTTTCTTTTGATGGAGCCCAGGATCCCATTTGCTTTCCGAGCTGGCTCATGTTAAGGTTTTCATCCATCAGGACCCCCAGATCCTTCTCTGGGGGACTATTCTCTAGGACTGCTCCTTCCAGTCTGCATAAATGCCTGGGATTCCTCTGGCTCAAGTGCCAAACCTTGCACTTTGCTGTGTTGAATCTCATAGGTTCACCTGGGCCCACCTTTCAAGTCCGTTGAGGTCCCTCTGCATGGCATCCCTTCCTTTCACTGGATCAACCGTCAGCAAACTTGCTGAGGGTGCACATGGTTCTGTCATCAGTGTCATTGATAAAGATGTTAAAGAGCACCGGTCCCAGGACAGAGCCCTGGGGAACGCCGCTCATTACCAGCCTCCACGTGGACATAGAGCCATCGATGACCACCATCTTTCTGTGGCCTTTTAACTCATTCCTTATCCATCGGGTGGTCCACCCATCAAATCCACATCCCTCCAATTTGGAGATAAGGATGTGGTGGAGGACCATGCCAAAGGCCTTGCTCAAGTCCAGGTAAATGACATCGGTTGCCTTTGTCCACCAATGCCGTCACTCCATCATAGAAGGCCACCAGATTGGTTAAGTGTGACCTTCCTCTGGTGAAGCTGTGCTGGCTGTCACAGATCACACCCCCATTCCTCATGTGATCAGGTATGTCATCTAGGATGATCTGTTCCATGATCTTCCCAGGCACAGAGGTGAGACTCACCGGCCTGTAGTTCCCTGGGTCCTCCTTGCTCCCTTTCTTGTGAGTGGCATGACCCTTCCTCCAGTCATCCAGGACCTCATCTGACAGCCATCACTTCTCAAATATGATGGCAAATGGCTCGGCAACCACTTCAGCCAGCTCCTTCAGAACCCTGGGATGCACGCCATCTGGTCCCATAGACTTGTACACGTTCATTTTCATCAGGTGGTCTTGGACTTGCTCTGTCCTCACAGGGAGGGGATTTACCACCCCGGTCCCCACCTAGAGGTTTAGGGATGCCGGGCTCAGGGACATGAGAAGTACTGGAATCCTGGCTGCCAGTGAAGACTGAGGCAAAGAACTCATTCAGTACCTCAGCCTTCTCTTTGTCCATTAAAGCCAGTTCTCCTTTTACATTTACCAAAGGAGGTACACTCACTCTGGCCTGTCTCTTCTGGCCAACGTACCTGTAGAAAGTCTCCTATTGTTTTTCACATCCCTCACCAAGTTCAGTTCTTCCTGCGCCTTGGCTTTTCTGATCTCACATCTGCAAATCTGGACGGCATCCCTGTATTCTTTCCAGGTGACATACCCTTGTTTCCAGAGCTTGTACGCACTTGCCCTCAGTATGCCCAGCAGGTTCTTGCTGGGCCATGCTGGTTTCCTACCTCCTCTGCCCGCTTTCTTATTCTGAGGGATGAAAAGCTCTTGTGCTCTCAGAAAGGCATCCTTGAAGAGTAGCCAGCTCTCCTCAACAGCTTTGTCTTTAAGGACACCATCCCAAGATATCTTGGGCAGTAATCCATTAAACAGCTTTTTTCTTCCAAAAAATAAACTCTAGGGAATCTGTTTTAGAAGGAGGGATGCACTAGGTGATTTCCAGAGGTCTCATCCAAACTCTACAATTCTGTGATTTTGTGATTCGTATCAAACTTAGATCATTTATTATCTCAGAAAATGTCTGCAAAACACAAAACTTAATATTTACTGTGTTAGAACGAGGCAATTGGAGCAAAATCCTGTGCACTTTACAGAGCGCCTTAGACTGGAAGAGACCTCTGCGTCCATCTGCTCCAACCTATGCTCAAGCATGGTCCCAGGCTCACATCCGGGTGGCTTTTAAGATCTCCAAGAAGGAGACCCCACAGCCTTTCTGGGCAGCACATACTGGAGCTCCACCACCCTCAAACCACAGAAATGTTTCCTGATAAGTCAGAGGTAACCTCCTTTGTTCCAGCTTGTGCCCATCACCTATTGTCCTGGCAAGGGGCTCCACTGGAAAGAGCCTGACTATGTCCTGATTGCACCCTCTCTTCAGGGATTTACAGGCACTGTTTCCAGTTGAACAGTCCCAGCTCTCTTAACCTCCCCTCATAGGAGAGGTGCTCCAGTTCATGATGTTGGTAGCCCTTCACTGGAATGTCTGCAGTATGTCCACGTCTCTCTTGTACAGGGGACCCAGAAATGGACATAGCAGTCCAGATGCAGCTTCACCAGTGCTGAAGGTGGAAAGAATCACCTCTACTGCCGTGCCAGTGATAATTCACCCGATGCAGCCAAGAATACCTTTAGCCTTGTTAGTGTCCAAGTTGCTCTCTTATTTAAAATTTGAAATTTTGGGATTCAGGAAGGTCCACCACTGGGGGCCATTGAAGAGCAGAAAGTTATGATGACTCGAGTGACTGGAGCATATCAGAGTTCAGTCTTGTTCAGGGGGAGTAAAACAAATTTTTAACCAGTACTAGGACAGGGAAGCCTGCCCTCCAAGGCAAAAAAAAAAAAAAAAAAAAGAAAGTGCTATTACGGTCCTGCATTATTCCTGCCTGATCGTGGTCATGCTCAGGCTGTTTGTACCAAACCCTTTGGACTGATACTGATGGATGATATCAGGCACTGGAAGGGGAAGGGGTTCTGACTTGCCAAAGCAGCACAATCAGTGTTCCCTTCACGATGAAAATCAGGGTTTGTATTGTAATTTCTGCGATCCACATACCGATTATTTGCAGAGTTACTAATTTTCCCCTTTCTTTTCTAGTAACCTCCTCCATGGTGCAAGTAGGCCACACTGCTTTTGTCCTGTCTATACCTTCCTTAACCTTATGAATTCCCAGCACAAGGTCTGCAGTGTCAGGGAGCACAAAATTGTTCAGCAACCCATTTGGGGTGCCTCATTCATGAGAGGGAACTTGCTGGAGGATTAGATCTCTCATGCCAACTGTAAATTTAACTAGTTCAGGACTTTCAGAGTCCTTCCTGTAAATTACCTCTTTCATCCTTAGTTGATACACACAGCAGCTAGCCATTGTGATAGCATCTGGTTCTCATTGTCATGTCTAATGGCGATGTGATCCTTGCTGCATGGCTGGGTGGGATGTGATGGAAGCTAGCTTTGACATCTCAGTGCCATTAACCATGATACCTTCTGTCCCCATGTCCCATAGTCTTAATAACCATAGAGGGACACTTTCTCTCAGTTTTGTTTAAATCTTTGTTTTAGATCCATTAATTCAGCCACTGTATATGGGCGTGCCATAGTATGTACTACTATTTCAGCAGGTGGCTATCCCTCAGGTGGTATACCTGCCGGTCTTCCCTGGAAACTTTCAGTTTTTTGAGTCAGTATGTGTCACATTTCTAGAGGTTCCACTAGAACCTCAGGTTTTGTCACCTTTGTCTTTTTTCTTGAGATTACATTAATAGCTTCCAATTCACCAGTAGTATTTTCAATTTCTTGGTTTTTTCATCCAATTATATTATAAGAATCCTATTGCTCCAGATTCGAATAATCTTTTAAGACTGTGGGTCATATTATCTTCAGTGGTAGATTCCTACCAATAGCTAGATTCCTACCTAGATAGAGCACCAGCTGCTCTATTACCAGTGTAAACCGTGACTTGACAGTTCCTCTACAGTAACCTTTACAACCAAGTTTTTCAGTCCACACTGATAATTTCTGATTGTTGGTGAACTGCATGTAAATTAGAAAGTTTAATGAAAGAAAAATAACACCATAAATTGATTCAGTAGTTTCACTTTGCTTATCTGTAGGAATGCCCTTATCGTTCTTCCCTGCAGTGTGTGAACGTTATTTTGTTATCTATTCTGTTTTCATGAACCACTTTTTTTTTTTTTTTTTTTTTAAATTTCATTATGAGAGCTTCTCACTAATTATAACTTCTGTGGCATTCTTAGAATCCCCATTTCCATGTTAATTCTTCCATAGTATAAGAAACTTCAACTGCTATATGGAAAACAGTCTCAGACTCTTGCTTAGCTGTCTTTTGTCAGTGTCAGTATTTTGGAATTGTGAAAAAACTCCATTTTCTGTCCCATGTGCTCTGACATTTGAGTAGGAGTGAATGTACCTTTAGAAAAAAATGAACTTGTGGGGTAGAAATTTCCTGATTGGTGGTACTTGAAAACAAATCTCTCTTTAAAATTCATGGAAAGTAGACCAACGTGAGAGCATCAGTAAGAGTCTTTGTCCTGTCCATAAGGGAAAGAGTTTTCCAAAGGGTCATTTTGAGCTTTTCGCTCAGAAGTTTGTTGTATATCTGGTCTCTCGTGTATGCGATCAGAAATTCACAAGTCTCTGCAGAATCTTTTGCAAGGATCTTGATAAATATCTGGCTGTATTTGAACAAATGCAGGAATTTTCTGAAAATGTTTAACTGTCTTTCAGCTTTTTACCTATGTTACATTCATGAAATACTTAGAAAAGTATTTCACGTGGCAAAATTCCTCTGCCTCCATTCTATCTCTTTTTCTTCCCTCTGTCCTAAATCTGCTTCTCTTTGGGGAAGATTCTTGGCTGATCATTGGAAGTGTGAGGAATGGCTCTCCTACAGGCAAGCAGTAAAACACAAAAAATATTGCTTAGCAGAAGGTCCTTTCTGAAGTCTGGATGTGGGAGTCGTATTTTGTTAGCACCTTGAGGCACGGCAGTGCCTTAGCACAAGTTCCCCGTGGCTGCTCACATAATTTCATAAGTAAAGCGTCTAGCAGGGTTTTTTTGTAAAAGCTTCTTCATTTGAATTAAAGCTTTTTTTTTCTCCTGAAAATTCAGTAGCTGGAAGGCTCTGAGTGTGCAGAGTAGCTTCTAGTGATATTATTCTAAAATTGAAGGGGAGAAAAGAAGAGGCTTATATTGCCTTACTGGCTGCCAGACAAAACGTTGCATTTAAGAATATATACACCTTTTGAATATTATTGTGGCAGACATATGGTTTGAATATTGGCATGTGACAAGGGGACAGCAATAAAAATGCATAATGATATTTTATACATGTGTGTGTTGGATGGCTAGATGAGTATAGTATGACAGAACGAAGCTACAAAAGCTTTTAGAAGAGTAAGTGAGTGCTCTAAAACCTACTAGAATTCTTGTGACTGAATTGAAGACACTACAGAGGCTATCAGGGAGCTTCACACCACCCTTGAGTAAAATCCTTTCAAAGCAACAATGAGAAAAGCTTTGTCAAAGAGTGCAGCTGAGTAGAAGTAGAAAAGAAGGGAACTAACGGTTTTCAGAAGGAATGAGTTTGATCACTGTCCCAGAGAAACACAAAAGAAGTGTTGGTTGGTTTGCAATCCTGAAAAGTAAGGAAGCAGCTCTTGTGCACCTTTTATGCCTGTAAGTTATGCATGCAAGACTGCAAGATATAAATGCAGCAGCTAGGACTGAGGTGGATGAGACTGGAAATTCCCATGTTAATGTAAACATCAAGAATTAACTGGAGTCATTGTATGGAGGAATTTACTCTTTTCTGCTTGCTGTAGGTGGCTGAATTTGCTCAATCTGCAAAAGCTGCAAGTGAATCACATAATGAAAGAGAAATTTATGCTAAAAATTGGTGAAGCTGTGCAAGGGACCAACTTGTTCTACCTCTAAGAAAAAGCCAACAAAAGCTTCTTCAGTGTAGATAGCCAGGTTTGGGGGCAAGTTACATTTTACTGCTGAATTCTTGCTTACAGAATTCTCTTTCCCGTTAGTCCAAACTGTGCACAATTTTGTCAGTGGTTGGGTCAGATTGATAATTGTATTTGTTGAAAAGGGTAGATAGTTCGGGAGATAGGTGCTTCCTAATTTGTTAAGGGCTTTAAAGATAAGTGATCTTAAAGTAAATTTGCTTTCAAAGGAATAGACAGTAGAGTGCTTGGAGCACTGGCAAAGTGAGCTCTTGTCAGGTTTTCTCAGAGTAATGTATGCTGCATATTCCGTCCATTGGCATGATATTTGACATCAGCAGTTCCAGCTTCTTAATAGCTTTGAAGGTAGTGGTTGTAAATTACTGCAGTCCAGTTTTATTACTGTTTTGTATCTGCCGAGGGCTGTGTCCTTTGTGCAGCTTTGCATTAGCTCAGTGAGCCCCGTTAAAATATTGATGTTTGGTCTCTTTTTGGTAGCATCAAAAGCACTCTATCACGCATCAACTGCAGTAGTTTGAAATGATAAGCATGTTCCCGGAGAATGCCTGACATCCCAACCTTCCTCTGGTTCAGTTCCATGCCATTCTCTCAGATCCTGTTGTCACCAGAAAAAAGAGTTCAGTGCCTGCTCACCTCATGAGGAAGCTGTAGGCTGCCATCATGCCTCCCCTCATTCCCCTCATCTTTGAGCTGAACACACTGAGTGACCTCAGGTACTCCTCATACGTGTTGCCCTCTAGACCATTCCCTATCTTTGTAGTCCCCCTTTGAATGCTGTAATAGTTTTATGTCCTTATATTTTGGCATCCGAAGCTGCACACAGTGTTCAAGGTATGGCTGCACCTGCACGGAACACAGAGGGACAGGACCTTCTCCCACCTGGCTAGCAGTGCTGGGCCTGATGTACTCCAGGCATCTGAGTCTTCAGTACTGTATCTCTACACTACTGGAGAACAGTACTGTTACTTCTGTTTTACAGGTCAGGGAACTGAGGAATAGAAGATGTCACTGGGGGAACCCTAAAAGTGATAAAAAAAATTGTAGCGCTCCGGTGTCCTGGTCCTCACTTCTTGCTGCCATTCATGATTTTAAGTATTGTCTCTTCCCCCCCCTCATCAGAAGGAGTTCCTTCACACACAAGAATTTCAACACCTTTATTTGCCCTATCTAAGTTCTGGCTTAAGTTTCACCTTACCTCTACCAGCTCTTACCATAGCTTTAGCCTTTCTGCCTCCTGCTCAAAAGTCTGCAAGACTTTATAGTGATGGGGTTTTCTTTTTTCAGTTACGGTAGCTTCACATGACCAAATACTACTTCATTAACCTGATTGTTTAAGGATGTGAAGCTCCAGAAGAAACTGCTATCCCTATATGATAAGATAATTAGGAAGTTATATAATGTAAATCCCAGCAGAAGGAACTGTAATAAGGTAGGGTGTGTATTTACTCTTCGAAGCCAAAGTGTGCAGTATTTTAAGTCATCCTACAAATAATACTTCTATTTGTAGATTTATTTTGGTTCTTCACAGTGGGCATACTGCTAGGGCAGGATGCTTTTGGATCTGGTTCAGACTAATGGAGTTCAGGTCACCAGGAAAACCAGTGAGACTTTTCTCTGTGATATCACTTAGATAACATGGGCTAAAGTTTGCTTTTGCTTTTACTAACCTTGATTTTAAACTCCTTGGTCTTGACCTTTTGTTCTGCATTTGTCACGCATCTGCCACAGTGGATGCACCATGCAGTGGATGTGCCATGATGATTAGAGCTTCTAGATGATAGGAAAATGTACATACAGAAGTCACTGATATCCCTAAGAGTTCTGCATTCTGCCGGGGAATGGATTATTGAACCTAAATTAGGAACAACTTCAGAGATAGCAAAATCCTCCCCTGTTAGCAGAGGACATGGCAAAACTTGTATCAGCTAATGCTGCATCCAGGTGACACCAAAAGCAGGAGATGAAATGGTAGAGCTGTACTGATGGGCAGTCCTACTAAGTGTGGCCTTCAGTGTATGACAGTAAAGGAAAAGTTTGTCGGTAAAACCTTGCAAAGTAAAAGGTATCTAATGACATTCTGGAAGCTTCTTGATCTTGAAAAGGATGAAACTTAAGCAAGAAAATGAGAGGAGTTTCTTTGAGATAGCTGGTCTAAAATGAAGAGAAAAGGAGATAAAAAACAGTATTCTTATTAATAGGAATCAACATTTATCTTACAGGAAAATTGAAGTTTTGCCTTCTGATTCTGAACCAGCCTTTCGACAGAAGTCATTTTCATTGCCTGTGGAGCAAAGGTAGGAATAACTTACATGTGCATACATGTATAATTTGTTAATTTACTTGGCTACTACCCAGCTAATAAACTTAATGTCTGTTGAATTGCATTGTGACAATATCCTCTAATGAGGGCAACCTTCCAGTAAGGGTGTGGATAGGCAGAATGTGTCCCTTGTTGCTGATTGCAGTGAGTGAGCTGATGCAAATTCTGTATTTGCATCTTCTTTGTATTGCTTACATCAGTGGGAAGTTTATGAGCTGCTCTGTGAAAGGTTCTGTAGCTTTTCAGAGGCATCTGAGGAATGATCGTTGTTTTGATGACAAAGTACAGTATATCAGTGGTATATTTAAGTGTCTGGAAGCAAGGATTCTTTAAAGGTCATCAGTGAAAGATGTAACTTTTAATCAAAATAAAATGAAGTATATTGATATTATGTTGTAAAACATGAGGATTTGTGTGCATGCCAGAAATAATGCAAATCAAATGTCACTACCCTTTTTCTTAATGTGCAGTGCTAGTCATCGTCTCTGGCATGATAGCTGTAGATTTACTGACATTGTGTGGGAAGAAATAAATCTTAAAAAACTGGAGCTATTAATTTATCCTGTGCAAAAATGTAGTCCTTCACAACTTTGTGTCAAATGACTGGAGATTTCTCTGACTTGTTAGCAGTTTGGAAACCTTGCGGAGGGATTCCTTTTAACTAACTGGGGCAGATAGAGCTGTTTGATTTCACTGTAGGCAGAAAGGAATTGGAGTAAGATACGAACTTAGGAAGATGTATTTGTGCCATCTAATTCCAGCAAAGCCCAAGTAGGTGCCTGTCTAGACACAGAAGGGAGACAAGAAAGGAGAATTGCACAGGATGATTCAAAGCTTCTGAATGTGTGCTGTACCCCAGACAGGTTGTTCTTGACCTGCACTGTCCTCCAGAAACACTCAGTGAAAGGACAGTCATATGTATTTGAGGAATCTTCAAGGTATGATTTTAGGTAGTTTTTTACTTGAGAAGATGCACTGAAATTGCATATTCTGTATTAAATGCTGAAAGGAGGAAGAATGTTTTGACCTTATTAATTTGTCCCAGCTTCCCTCCCTTCCTGTTTTGAGGACTGAGGTTGGAAAACAGACAGCAAACCATACTAGTCATAGAATGACAGTATTTCTGTGCTCTGCTTTGTTAAACCAGACTTTTTTTGTCTGTCCTTCGGAGTTTTAGATCCTTCTCTTGTCATCAAACTTGTGCTGACTGTGGAGTGCTTCTTACTGTAACACTGATGGATCCTAAACCATAGTACTTCAGTGAGGAATTGGGATGAGAAGCTGAATAAAATTGGGTGGACTACAGAATGTCTTGCTTGAGTTTACTGCACTCCTGTCCTCTGAGCATACCTGCATTGGAAGTATACTGGTCATGCATATAGTTTTTTCAAAGTGTCTGGAAAAGTTAGGAGCAGAAGTCCTATTTAGGCTGATAGAACTTTTGCTGGTAGGTTGCCTCAAGAGAGAGGTGGCTTATTTTCTGTCAAAGGAAAAATGAAAAAGGAAGGTAGTAACATAGTGAACCTAAAATATTTTTTGTCGGAAGACATCTCAGCTTTAATAACTAAACCTCAGCTTTGAATTCAGGGCAAGATTCTGTTAATATCTGACTAACAGATTACTGGAGGTGTCAGCAATCTTGTGCCTCCCGGACCTTGATTCTTGAGGAGTCCCTGTAAAGAGACTGTTGTGGGACTAGGAGGCCTTGGGTGTTTTAGTATATGAAGTGAAAGGTGTTCTGAAGGAATGAAACTTCCTCAGGAACAGTGCCAGATCAACTGCTTGAGGTCTCATAGAAATTCTAGTGTGTGCAAGTAATGAGAAAGAAGCACTGGCTGTTGATCCACAAGATGCAGCTACACAAATCGGGTGAAAACAGAGAAAAGTGCAAGGGGGGAAAAACAGAAAATATTGACCAACTTTTTAAGGTTACTGCCATCCTGTTATACTGAGTACAGTATACTGAGGCAGAAGTGTTATCTTCAAGTAAGTTGCTTCTTCCTATCTAAATAAGTGTCCTTTAATTTTTTTTCACTAGTCCTGTCACTTTAGCATCAAGAAAAATGAAGGTGTGACGTCCCTTGAGGTTTTTTGTTTTTAAAGGAAAAAACTGTGTTGATAAAATGTGGGCTAAAGTAATTCCAGGTGTAACTTCTCTTGACTTCAAGAAAAGTGGTTGCAGCTAATTAGCCTTTGTTTTTAACAGGCTTGTATGAAATCTGTTTTTGCTGGCGTACTTTGGAAAGTACAATTTCAATCTGTGCAAATGTGCATGAGCTTCCTGTCATGGAGTTATCTCTATATCCGTGACAGAGGACAGCAGGCCCACAGGCCTGGAAAAGAAGGAAAGAGAGGAAAAAGCCATTTATGGCTTACAGGCCGAGCTGGGCCAGCCTTGTGACTATGAGACAGGGAGCTGGTGGGTCTGCACCTTGGGAGAGGGGAGGAGGGGAAAGGGAAGGGAGGTAGTAGATGGGTCCAAAAACAGAGCAGAGGTAACAGTCTGAGGAGGAATGCAATATATGAAATATGATCTTGGAATGCAAGATAATACAATACAGCGCCATACAATTGGAATTGAGGCCAAGAAATCAAAAAATATATATATATGAGGGAGAGAGCGTCCAAAATGGAGGCCCTACTCTATAGACCACATGGGGACCACGTGCTTCTCTGCCGTGAACAAATTGAGAGAGAGAGGCAGCTTTGTGACCTGCCAGGAGCTCCTCCTTTCTTCCTCTGGGCATGAAGTGCTCTTGGGAATGCCGCTCCTCCCCTCCCCTCTGAGAACCACACAGCCAAAAGAGGCAGTCCACAGAACCAGAACACTAACTCTTCAACATTACATGATGTTATTATGTGGATTACTGACAAAAAAAAAAACAAACAAAAAAACACAAAGCCACAACACTTCCTTTCCCGTGCTTCGTGAACGATGCATTCTTTGCTTACAGGAGATATTTAGCAGTTGTTACTGCTTTAACTGTAGAAGATGGCTAGCTGACAATAGTGAAGTGGTGCAAGATTACCATGATTATTATTTTTTTTAATATTTATTAAAACACTCAATAAGGCTACATCCTCTTACTTTTGTGTCAGGTACAGTCATCCACTCCTAATATTAGATAGCACTGTCCTAAAGGTAGGGTGGATTAAATGCTGGAGAAGGATATTACACAAAAGCAGAGAGCAGAGTAAAATGGTAGAAAACACCCGTGGTTTACTGAAGGATTTATTCTGTCGGATGTAGTAGAGAAATTGAAGACAGCATGTCACTAAAGGGGAGCAGGTGAAGGAAAACAGTCTCATGATAAGTGAAGTTGATATGAAGAAACTGAATGTAGGAAGATGAGTCAGATAAAGAGGACTGAGAGTAGGCTGTGAGTAAACAAGTCTGGAAGCATCAGTCAAGTCCTTCAAAAGTTCTCTGACTGTATCTATTAGTGTAGCCATTCTTAGTGATGGAAGTTGTCTGACTTTCCTCACGGTCCTTATCCTCACTGTGGAAAATATGTGGAGGAGACAGGGCTCTTACTAATTTGTCCTGTGGAGGTGTGCATTTTTTGTGCCTAGGAGGTGCCTATAAGGAACACTTGATTCACTGAGGCCTTTGTAGTGCTACTTTGTAAGTGGTTCTAAATGTAAATGTATCTTTACTGAAATTACTTTGTTGAATGTCTGACTGTTTCTGTGTTAAATTGGAAAATACTGAAGCCCATGTTTTAGTGCTGAGAAAAGGTAAGTTTTATGGAGAGTAAATGACAGTACCCAAGATTTTGAATCTGCTCTTAATTTTTTTTTAAATAATGATAATAAAAAAAAAACAATTACAAATGCCAGGAATTTCATCATTGTCTATTAATTGCAAGTTTATCTGTGTTTGTTTGGTTTTTTATGTCTTCCTAGTAAAGTTCCATGTAACAGGCAATATTACTATAATGCTAAGACCTCTTCTGTGTAAGATTTTTCTCAAGTTCAGGACCTGAATCTGTTTCTTGTTTCTAAAAGCACTGCCCTTAAAAGCTGTGGTACTCAAATGGTCCAGAGATGGCTGCATGTCCCCACTTGATGGCAGAATACTAGTTGGCTTTGTGCTGTGGAGTACTTTCCATTTTTGAAATGCAGACAGAGGTAACTGTAAAGAACAAAAAGTTATTCTTCGAAAAATGAAATTATTTAAATAATTGTAGTAATGTGACAATGTTCTACAGCAGTCTGGTGAAGTGCCCATCCATGCTGTATTTCCAGAAATAGCAGAGTGCTGTTAAATAGCATCTTCAATTTCCTAGTGGGGAAAGTTGTATTGCAGTAGTTTTTTTCCTTAGGTTTCATGTAACCTCTGGCTGAGTGATCTTGTGTCTGTGGGCTTACTGCTAAATCCAGCTACAGAATTAAAATATTGATTAGTCTAATGCTGCTTAACTGAAGAACAAGGCTATTACACTTGTGCGTTATGATAAGAAAATGTGTCCATGGGTATTTTTCAATCTTTTCAACAGCTGTAACACATTAGCCACTGTGCCTTCCTCAAAAGAACGGTCTTTTTCTGCTCATAAATGTTGTCTAAGAAAGTTTTAAATCAAACAGAATGTTAGCCATTGTCTTTCTCCAGGAGGGAGAAGAGGTTCTTTGATATATGTATACCTGGCATGACATTAAGAAGCAGTGGTTCAAATGTTGGTCTGACCAGTTTATTGCAGATCTTAATCAGGGAGATGGAGAAGGGGAGGATGACGACTGTTATGAAGGTGGGTGATAAAAAAAAAAAAAAAGATAGGAAAGAAGCAAGAATTGCGTGAAGCGGGGATAGTCACCACCAGGATCCAGCAGCAGTGCCGTTGCACGACGTTTCAAAGGTCTGAGGCAAAAGCAGCAGCAGCAGCATGGCTGGCCTTGGGCAGCAAGCAGGTAGCAGGAAGAAGGGGCAAGGTAAGTCCAGGAGGAAGCAGCAGATCTCAGGTAGCAGGCCCAGGAGAGTCCGTCAGCATGAAGGCTTGTGAGGCTTCTGGTATCAGACATCTTCTTGTTCTTCAACATGCAGGTCTCAGGTCGTGAGGAATTTGTTGTCAGAAAACCTCCTCTTCTTCGTGAGTTATCTGTTGTCAGAAACCTAACCTCATGGCTGTAGGTTCCATTTTTATTCTTCTTCTTCTGCCAATGTGGCAATCCTAGGCGTTTGGGTAAGAGTCATGTGCAGTACCTCCTGAGATGTCCATCTTCCTCAAGATAAGCCCACAGAAAAGGCTGCTTCCTGGCCATTAATCTGCGGCTTCTCTCTCATTGCCCCTGGCCTTGTCCATCTGTGTCCCACAGACAAAAGATTTCACAACCCTTGCCCAGGACTTGTCCAACAGTGTTCTCCAGACAAAGGAATTCTCAACCCTTGCCCAGGACTTGCTTGGATTTGTTCATCTGTGTCCTAAGCAAGCTTTGAGACAGTGATGCAAAACAATAATCTCTTACAGCCATTAATATTACAAAATGTCCCTGACTGATTAGTGGGATAGAGTACGAAAATCCTTCTGGAGTAGGCTGACTGAATACTGACTTGCAGAATGCTTTAATGTTGGATGACCAGACAGGAAGGAGATAAAATTGTATCCATCCTGTTTCAAAATCTGTAAGACTGTAATGTATGTTGTTTTTTGAGTATTCCCCTAAAATAGTCTCTTCCATGGACTATTGCTTTTAGTTAAGGAATTTGGGGTCTAGTTATGTCTCTCTGCTACTCTCCCAGCCACTTCTTTTATACATAGAGATTTTACAGCACTTTGTAGATTGTGAAGATGGAAGAAGCAGAGAAAGAGGAAAATATTTTGCTCACCATAGAAATTTCAGCTCTTTATTTTTGGAAGTCTGTATTTTTAAGTAGCAGAGAGCAGACTTTTACAGCAGCAGTGAAATATACCCAAATTTAAACTTGCTTTAGGTCCTCTTCAGGTAATATTTTCTGATACTACATCTTTTCTGAGTGCTTATCCATAAATTGATTTTTTTTTCCAAATTACCATCTCTATCAGTACCTTTTTACAATGAAGTTACTATTGGATTTTAAATAGTATCTTGACTATGAGGCATCTTTCCTGTCAAGGTCAGCCTACTGTTTTGTGAAAATCATAGGATGGCCTGGGTTCAAAAGGACCACAGTGA
Organism: Perdix hodgsoniae; assembly: GCA_035772895.1. NCBI lineage: Eukaryota > Metazoa > Chordata > Aves > Galliformes > Phasianidae > Perdix > Perdix hodgsoniae. The sequence continues at coordinate 183,382 of JAPSGF010000111.1, read as the reverse complement.
TCATCTAGTTTCACCCCCCCTGCTATGTGCAGCGTTGCCAACCACCAGACCAGGCTGCCCAGAGCCACATCCAGCCTGGCCTTGAATGCCTGCAGGGATGGGGCATCCACAACCTCCTTGGGCAATCTGTTCCAGTATATCACCACCCTCTGGGTGAAAAACTTCCTCCTAATATCTAACCTAAGCCTCCCCCGTCTCAGTTTAAAACCATTCCCCCTTGTCCTGTCACTATCCACCCTCATAAACAGCCATTCCCTCTCCTGTTTACATGCTCCCTTCAAGTGCTGGAAGGCCACAATGAGGTCTCCCCAGAGCCTTCTCTTCTCCAAGCTAAACAAGCCCAGTTCCCTCAACCCTTCTCCATAGGAGAGGTGCTCCAGCCCTCTGATCACCTTTGCAGCTCTCCTCTGGACCCGTTCCAAGAGCTCTGCATCCTTCTTGGCTGTGGGCCCCAGGCCTGGACACAGTACTGCAGATGAGACCTCACAAGAGCTGAGTAGAGGGGGACAGTCACTTCCTTCTCCCTGCTAGCCAGTCGTCTTTTAATGCAGCCCAGCACACAGTTGGCCTTCCAGGCTGCAAGCGCGTGCAGCTGGCTCATGTGCAGCTTCTTGTCTACCAGAACCCCTAAGTCTTCTCTGCAGGGCTGCTCTCAAGGACTTCTTCTCGCAGTCTGTATAAATACCTGGGATTTCCCCAACCCAAGTGCACCACATTGCACTTGGCCTTGCTGAATTGAGGTTCACATGGGCCCACTTATCCAGCCTGTCCAGGTCCCTCTGGATGGCTTCCCTTCCCCTTCAATGCATTGACGGCACTGCTCGGCTTGGTGTCATCTGCAGACTTGATGATGGTGCACTCGATGCCATCATCTATGTCATTGATGAAGATATTGAAGAGTCCCTAGACCAACCCTTGAGGGACACCATTTGTAAATGGTCTCTACCCTGACATAGAACCATTGATCACAACCTTTTGGCTTCAACCAGCCGACCACTTATTTATTCACCAAACAGTTCATTCTTCAAATCCATACCTCTCCAATTTAGAGAGAAGGATGTGGTGAGGGACTGTGTCAAAGGCTTTGCAGAAGTCCAGGTAGGTGACATCTGTCACATTTCCCCTGTCCACTGATACCATCACTCCATCACTGTGCCTGACCAATGTGGTGGCCTCCTATCTGCCCTTGGTGAAGCTGTGCTGGCTGTCTCAGATCACTTTGAGGATCTGGTCCATGATCTTCCCAGCTACAAAGATGAGGCTCACCAGCCTGTAGTTCCACAAGTCATCCTTTCTCCCTTTCTTGAAAATGGGAGCGCTGTTTCCAGGCTTATATTTAGGGAGGGAGTAAATCAGCTAAGATTATTCACTTAGTCTTAATGCATATCTGAAATATATTCTATGTGAAAATATTTGTGTACTTGAAAGCCTCCTGACAGCCTTTTCAGTGAGTTTCAGACTTAGTACCAAATATGATGGAGAGTGGCTTGGCAACCACATCAGCCATCTCTCTCAGAACCCTAGGATGGATATCATCCGACCCCGTGGACTTATATACATTCAATTGCATGAGGAGGTCTCAACTTTTTCCACTATTACAGTGGGACAGAATTCACTCCCCACACCCTCAGCTAGAGGTTCAGGGTCTTGGCAGACATGGGAAGCCTAACCACCAGTGAAGACTGAGGCAAAGCACCCTTTGAGTATCTCAGCTTCTTCTATGCCTGAGAAAGCTAGATCTTCATTGCCTTTTATCAGAGGGGAAACACTCTCCTTGGCCTGTCTTCTCCTGCCTATGTACCTGTAGAATCCCTTCTTATCTTTCACACCCCTTGCCAAGTTCAGCACCATCTGTGCCTTGGCTTTCCTAATCCTATCTCATAGAACAGTGTCTCTATATTCTTCTCAGGCTATTCAACCCTGCTTCCACTTCCTGTACATTTCCCTCTTTTCCCTCAGTTTAAGCTGCAGGCCCTTGCTCAGCCATGCTGGTCACCTATCTCCCCTGCTCAACTTCTCTGCTGGGGGATGGGGAGCCACTGTGCTCTCAGAAGGGTGTTCTTAAAGAGCTGCCAACTCTGTTCTGTACCCATGCCCTTAAGGACTGTTTCCCAGGGGATCCCATTCAGCAATTCATAGAGCAGCCAGAAGTCTGCTCTCTTGAAGTTCAGGTTCCTGACTCTGCTTTTTGCCAGGCCTACATTCTTCAAAATCACAAACTCCACCAAGGCATGGTCACTACAGCCCAGGCTGCCTCCAGCCTCTCTAATGCTCTCCTCCACACTGGTGAGCACCAGGTCCTGTAGGGCTTCACCTCAGGTCTGCCCATTTGATGCCTGGAGTAGGAAGTTGTCCTCAACAGACTCCAGGAATATCTTGTATTGACTGCCACCCACTGTGCCACTATCCCAGCAGATATCTGGATGGTTGAAATCTCCCATCAAGACAAGAACCTGTGAGTGTGACACTTCCTGCAGCTGACGCAAGAAGTCTCAACAGTCTCCCCCTGATCTGATGGCCTCTAGCAGGCCCCAACCCTTTACTGGACTATCCTTGATTTTTAACCCACAAACTCTTGAACTAATCATGGCTGTTCCTCAGACACAGCTCTTTGCAATCTACTTCCTAACATAGAGAGCAACTCCCCCTCCCCTCCTATCCTGTCAGTCCCTTCTGAAATGCCTGTATTCTACAGTATTCCAATTGTGGGATTCATCCCACCATGTTTTCTTGATGGTAATTAGGTCATACTTTTCCAATTGTGCCATGGTTTCTGACTCCTCCTGTTTATTTCCCATGCTGCGTGCATTAGTACGGAGACATTTCAGCTTAGCTATTGGCCTTGTTGCCTTTTTGGAGAAGCCTTCCCTTTTACCTCCAGGACAAGTCTGGAGTTTTCTCTTACTACCTCCCAAGGTGACAGCATTCCCACGCTCTTCTCTCTCATCCAGTACAGCCCCTTCCTCCATCACATCTAGTCTAAAGCCCTGCTAGCCAGCCAAGCCAGCTTGCTTTCTAAAATATTTGTGGGCCTTCTAGTCAGTCATCTTCCATCCGCTTTCATCATTCCCCCTTTCTCAAGACTGTGTCCCAAGCCATAGTACCCAAAGCCCTGAGTACAACACTATTGGCAAAACCATTCATTCAACATGTCCGTACTCCTCCTTTTGTGTGGATCCCAGTCACCAACTGAGAGGACAGAGAACACAACTTGCACTCCCGATCCCTTCAGCAGTCTTCCCAGAGCCTTAAAGTCCCTTTTGATCACCTGAGAGCTTCTTTTGCCTACCTCTTCATTTCCAGTGTGGAAAACCAGTAAAGGATAACAGAGGGCTTGACCAGACAAGTGATGTTCCTAGCAACATCTCTCACCCAGGCTTCAGGCAGGCAGCACACGTCGTGAAACTGGTCCAAGCGGCATATCGAGCCCTCAGTTCCCTCAGAAGGGAGTCCACTATGATGATAGCCCTTTTTTTTTCCTGACTGATGTAGCAGTATGGGGAGCAGTCTGACTAGCCTTGGGAAACCTCTCCTGCACGATAGACCTTCACCAGCATCTGCATCCCTCTGTCCCTCCAGCTCCAGAGCCTCATACCTGTTAGGTAAGGGTGCCTGGGAAGGTGGGACAGGCTGAGAGGCAGCCCGCTTGCTGCCCTGAACAGGGACTTGTTTCCATCCCTCATTGTCTCTGAGGTCATAGGATCCCATCTGACTGAAAGAGTAGATGCTCTTCAAGCAGCAGGGGGATCATTTCCCCCGTGCCCTTCTTGTAGGGATGGTAGAGTGCAACTTCACCTATCAATCTCCCTCTCACAATCCTGGATGCTCCTCAACCTTTCTACTTCCTTCTTTAGCTCCACCACCATTCTGAGCAGCTCTCCCTGCTCACACCATGTACAAGCGGTATCCCTGCTCCCTCCTGCAGGGGAAGGGGTGCTGCTGACACTCCCAGCTCTGCCCACATGCATCAGAGCTGCCATGCTGCTGAGGGTGGGGGGAGCTGCCTCACTCTTCCTTAGCTTCCTAGATGCATTTTTTTTGCTGCAATTTGGACCGTCTGAGAACAGTTCTTCATCATGAGCTTCTACTGCCAAACTGATCTGCTTGAGCTTTGCCCTGAAATGGTGGCTGCAGGCACTTTAAAACTACCACCCAAGCTAAAAACTACCCACACACTCATTGCTAATGAATGAATTGTTAGCACCTGGAGGTGACTGAATTACAGAACACTTCTTGAGTAATTGAACAAGGAAAGGTCTTAATTTGTGTGTTAATTTGTACAATGGTTTTCAGAGTCATCTGTCTTTGAATACCACATGCTTCAGTGTGTTTTGTGCTTCATGTGTCTTTGCCTGCAATATAATTGGTGAATGATATTTTGAGCATCTGCTGTTGAGGTCCAGGAGCTATATATCAAGATGTAATCTTGTGTCCCTGGGCCTGTTTTTCTCTTTTCCACAATCAGTACCTTTTCCTCCCTTTTCTGTAATGGTTGAACTCACCTAAACTTCTGGTATTCTTGGTATATACAGTGGTTGACTTGCTCCCTGTCATGGTTTTATGGTGTTTGGTTATCAGTAGTCCACATCATAACATCATGTAGTGCACTGGGAGTTTATGCTCCAGGTCTGGGTACCTGTCCCAGAAGAGAAGAACTACACTGCATCCCCCAGAGAACTGTTCGTTGTTCTGTTATTGTTTCTGCTCAGGGAGAAAAAATAGAAGGCCTGACAGCTCTTTTTCGATCATTTGACTCGTCTCTGTTGTGGGTGTAGTCTCATCACAGCATTAGAGTAAGGCCTTTGGCTTTCAGACACTTCCATTTAATTTATTATCTTAAATTCTAATTATGTTATATTGTATTATAGTGTGTTATCTTGCATTCCAGTATCTTATTTAGTAAATTAGTTTGTTTCTTCTCAGATCATTGCTGTGGTTTTGTTTTTAGGCCCATTTCTCTACCCTTTTCTCCCTTTTTTTTTTCTTCCCTTTTCCCTTTCCAGAGCGTGGATCCCTGGGTTCCCCCATCCTGCTAGTCATGGAATGTGACCAAACCAGCCTGTAAACCATTAACAACCATTAACACTTTTGGTGGAGAATGCAGGCATAGGCTGCTTTTTGGCTTTTTGAATGAATCTCTCTCTGCTCTTGGAGAGCTTTGTTAGAATTTTATCTCTATTGCAAATTTTTACTGAAAACTTGACCTTGAAAACCCAGGCGGACTTCCAGTATTCTGGGATATCTGTAAACTTTGAGCACTGCTATCTTGCTTCTGTAAAGAGAAAAAAAAAAAAAAAAGATTACCCTTTTAGAACTGTTTCCAGAAGGAGCTGCTAATTCTACAGAACTTGTGATTTTTGAACAGTTTCCGTCTCTCCTTTGAATCATTTATGCAGTTTTTGAATGCTCATCCAAGGATCATGACGATCATGGTGTCAGTCTCCCTGAATGTACTCCTCATCGTTTCACTCAGTATCTGTATTTTTAATATTTTGAGGAAGCCTTTCCCAAAGCCAGAGAACACTGAGTGGCAGGGACTGTGAAGGATCTTGGGAGAGACTTCAGAGAGATGGACATCTTTGTTGTCATGGGACTTTACTCCTGAACACCTGCAAGATCCTGAGAGCCTAGGCAAATATTTCAGACAGCGATGTTGCAGCTCATCTGCAGGAGGCATAAATTATTTGGGGCCTGGCTTATGCATATCAGGCCTTTTTCAATTCTATCCCAGAGAGGGAGAGAGTTTCTGAAATTGTGTGAGACATTCTCCAAACCAAAAGGGAGAGTCTCCGCGCCGAAAGGGAGAGTTTCCAGGAGAGAGTCCAAACCGAGAGGCAGAATCTCCCAGGCAAGAAAGAGAGTCTCCTGGTTAGGAAAGGAAATCTCCCAATCTGGCAGGTGTGTCTCTGAGCTGAGAAGAAAAAACTCCAAGTCGAAAGGAAAGATCTCCAAGCTGAGAGAAGGAATCTCTGATCTCAATGGAACACCTTCCAGTCCAAACAAGACATCTTGCAGTCCAAGCAAGACACCTTCCAGCTCAAACTAATCAGTCTCTAAACCTAATGAGCCCACATTCAAGCTCAATGATTAATCCTCAAAGCTGAACGAGATCTCCTCCTAGCCAAAGAAGACAGGTTCTGAGCCGAGCTGGAGCATCGAAACTGACCAATCTGATCAACCACAGGAGGAGCCAGAATCAGTGTCAGTTACCATTGTAAGAGGATTGGAAATGAAATGAACATTGACTCATTTAGAATGGAAGAAAAAGGAGGAGAAAGTAGAGAAAGAAGGTCCCTAGGTCCAGAGGAATAGCTCAGAGATTCAGGGGATCCAGAGAGAGGGCTGAGACCTCCAATAAGATCATGGTTACCAATGCCCAGGAAGGTAACTACCAGTCCTGAAAGAGCAAGAAGTGAGGGAGACATCGTCACCATTACCACTCAGCCTCTGAAAATGACTTAAATTTGAGGTTTGAGAAAAGACTTTTCAAGCCAACCAAAAGAACCTATTGTCACCTGGTTACTTCACTGTTGGGACAGTGGGGCCAACAGTGTGTTCCTAGATAGTAGAGAAGCTTGCCAACTGGGTAGCATTGCTAGAGACTCAGCCATTGACAGAGGCATTAGTACATACAGGATGAGGCCTTCGCTCTCTGGAAGTGAATGCTATTAGCCATAAAAGAAAGATACCCCTTCAGAGATGATCTGATGCCTGAGAAAAAGAAATGGACTGGCATGGAAAAAGTCATCTGTTATTTGAGAGGATGTGCCGTGGTGGAAATGTTACATGACCGTGCGTTCATTCCTGATGATCCAAACCAGGAGCATGATCCTGAGAGAGTCAGGTGTACAGCAGATATGTGGTATAAATTCACAAAAACTTCATCAGAAAGGTACACCAGTACATTAGCAGCAATATATGGCAGAAGGAAAAGAAGACCCCTTTTAAATGAACTGATTAATGCATTTCAGGACTTTGAGTTACATTTAACCCCTCTCCAAGCTTGTGTTGCAGCTATTTGAAAGGTAGCTGAACAGAATGGAGAACAATCAAGAAGATATGATAGATGAACTGTCAACTATGCTTAATGCTGATGGAACCGATGAATCCATGGTGGTATCAGATACATCTGATGGGGATCAGGATTCCCAAAACAGCCTACTGGAGGGACTGATCAAATTGTTTTCCTCCCAGCCTTCATCATCCAGTGTTGATTAGAAGATGATGTCGTCCTGCTCAAGCAAGTGACAACAGTAAGAAACAGAACTGGGCCAAATCAGCCTATAAACTGTTGACACTCCCTTACCTATTAGCAATGAACTTTTCTTGTTGGCATATGCTTCCCCTTTTTTGTACTTTTAATTCATTTCTCAATGAATTGTAATATATCTCATACTAGATCCAGAATTGGCAGCTGGCATAAAGCTTCAGTAATTTACAGCAGCTACTATTTATAAATAGGGAAATGTTCATAAAAATGGTGATTGGAAAGTCGCATAGACTTGCATGCTTTATTGCCATATCCAGCAGGCATTCCAGAGTAGCAGTAACTCTTACCATTAGCCTCAGCTAAACTACTCGGTTCTCCCCAGAGCAGTATCAGCTTCCTGATATGTCAGCACTGAAGTTCATTTCTCCTAATATAAATTGGAACAGCAATCTAATTCTAGTTTGTATCTAGTAACTTATATTTACTGTTCAGTGCCACTTAATGCAGATTTAAATGTTTTCTTACAGTAGTGTAACTGATGCCGGACTGCATGCTCTGAGTTCATGTCCTTCAACTACAGCAGTCTGAGGGCAGTTATTTCAAGTGCCCTGATGCAGGAGATCTAGGCTGCATTTCAGGAGCAACTCTGGCACTGAACAGCGTTGGCAAGCACCACACTTTCAGCTCAGGAGCTGCATGATGTATTGATCTTAATACCTGCAGTGGTTTTGCACTACCTGAAATTTTGAGCAAAGAGCTTTTACTAGGCTGAGCTTTGCCCATGATTTATTGTAGAACCTTGACCTCTACCAGTTTTCTGTAGTGAATTATTGTTGTACTCTTTGCTTCAAAATATTAAGCTTAAAATCCCAGAGATATGGTGAACCTTGCCATTTGTGACATGTATATTGTAAGAGCCTTTCTAGTTCAGAGTCTGTACAGACAGAGCCAGCAGATGGGTGTTTTGAAAAGCAGCTGTCATTGATTTTTGAAGACTTTTAGATATGTCTTGACAACCCCAAAAACAGAGGAGGATCTTCCTGGCCTTTTGCTTAACTCAGGTTCCCTCGCCATAGTAGTATTTGTGATACAAGGTAAAAATTTTAAGTAAAATTTGCAACTTAATAGGCTGCATTTTTTGCTGATTTTAATTCTCCGTAAATCCAGCAACCAATACCATTCTTTATTTAATGGATTTGAAATGCTTTTAGAAAAATGAAATGAATGAGTAATTAAGATTCCCTTCTGTGATGCTTTGGAATGCTAAACCCTGCTGCAGTTCATAGTAACAGAACAATAGGGAATTTCTTTGAAGTACTAGAACAGAAAGACATACCAGATGATTACAGTAAAGAAAAAAATAAATGGTAGGTTATGACAGTGGTTTATTATTCTAGTTATGTAATGTCTAGTTATTTATTATTGAGTTGGGAGGCAAATACCATTAGGGACTTATACTGTCAAAAGGTTTGCTATATAAAAGCCATTGATAGCATCTTTGGAAAATGATGTCAGGAGGATACTATAGTGCAGTCCCACGCAATGAGCAAGATATAAGGCAATACAGGAAAAAAAAAAAGAAAAAAAAAGGTCATCTTTGTTAGAGACTCAGCAAGAGAAATGATCCTGGGAATGAACTGAGGGACTTGGGGTGAATGCATGAAGCCAGTCCCAGTAAGACCCATGAGACAAAAAAGAAGGTTCTTCCCTCTGTAGAATAAACACTTGGTTTTCTGTTGCCTCAAGCTATCTAGTGAAAAGTGTTTAAGAACATGTGTTTTCTGAGCGTCACTGCAGGGCAGTATTATTTTCACAGCTAGAGTTTAGAAAGATTCCACTACTAGGATGAAGATGTTGTGGAAGTTCTCTAGGGTTGCTGATGTCAGAGCCTTCTTACTGCTTGCTATGCTCTTTTATCAAACTGTTGGTTTTCTTTTTTTTTTTTCTTTTTTTCTTATTCAAGGCTTGCCTTAGGGCAGACAAGCATTTAAACAAAAGCAAACAAATTTTAAAAAAAATGATGATTTCTTTTTAAAAGCAGGTATCCTCATTTTATTCTGCCTGAATGTAATTATGTTTGCAGCCTTTGAATTTCAAGAGTTTTGATTACTTAGTTACCATGATAATAAGAATGAAGAATAAAACCAGTGAATGGCTTAGCTCTTCAGTACTAAATTGAGACTGCTTTATAATTTATGGGACACTGTGCTGATTAAATGTACATTGCTCACTGTTTTAAATGCCTGAATGGACATCAGTTGTTCAAGAAGGTGGGTGTTGTGCTGCTGGTTTTCCCAGCATTGTCATCCCAATTTGTCTTGTGCTCACACACACATCAAGTAATAAAACTGAACTTGAAAATTGTGGAAGTCAGAAAATACTTAACTTTTCTGCTCTACTCATTGCCTCTGCTCTTTTGTTCGGGTAGGCTGTTTTGTTAGATTATAGCAGCACATAAATACACTAAATGTGATACTAAAAGTAGTAAGCGATTCTATATACTGAAAACATCAGTTTTTATTTTGTTTTGTTGTGGTGTCTTTTTTTATTATTACTATTTTTTTATTTTATTTTTTGGTAATACATAACTGCTTAGACTGCTGCACGACTTTCCATGTGACTCTAAAATAATTGTTGGGCTTACATCAAAGGCAGTTTTCTTGGTTATCTTTCTGCTTTTTGTTACTTACCTTATATATTGTCATTGCTACTAAGCATTTATTTTGTTACATTATTATAACACGTTCACAGGTGTGTTTTGTTTGAGTTTGGAATCATGAAAAATTTCTCAGTTCTGTTTCTTCTTTGGCAAAGACCAGACCTTTGGAAAAGTTAACGGAGAGCCAGATTCCTCAACTTACATGTCTAGTTGGGGTGCTAAGAGTTTTGAGTAAGAAAATGTAGCTCTTATTGATTTCAAATTAACAGCTAAGCATGATGACTGTTCTTGTGTTTGTCATAGCAAATGTACGCAAACAGATACTTGGCTGGATTTAGCATGATCTGCTTCTTGATGAAATGAACCACAAAAGCTATGCATGGTATTAATTATGCAAAATATAAGAATTATTAAGAATCTTTTGAGTTTATGGCACCCTGTTTTTTCTACCTCTGTCATGTGTTACTCTTTGTAACACATAGAGCATAGATGTTCAGTTCTTCACCTTTTCATTATTAGGGCATTGGGGCAGTGGTTGCTTTTTTTCATCTTGGCTCTTTCTGATTACAGCAGGGATTTGCTTAAGTAAATGAATGAAGCTCTTTTTGATTCATTTTAATTCAATTTCATGTATTTACAGCAGGCAGAAACATAATATATAACCATGGACCTCATATTAACAGCTTTTCTCTTAAAAATTCACAGTTCTTTATGTAGTATGCTGATGAGAGATGGTAACAGAGTAGTTTGACTTTTCATTCACAGTGAATCACATTGAAGTAGAAAGAAAAAATTGTCATAGGTTTCTTATTCTGGAAAATTTCATTCAAGTAGCTGACACAACTCATTTCTAGAAGTGTTTTACACTGTTGGAAGTTCTGTGGTTGATGCTCCTGATGTCACTGCTCCTTTAGTTACTTGGAATTAATTTGCTTCAGACCTTCATGAATATCTTGCTTTAGAGATGTGCTGGTCCTTCTTTTACTAGAATGAATTTCAACAGTGATTCAGGTGTCCTAGATAAGATGTTATTAGCACAAGCATGAACATTGGTTCGATGGAAGCTGAATTAACACTGACGTAATTTGATCCTGAAGAGTATGAGCAATATCCTTTTGGAATTTCTTTTTAAAAGCTCCAGCCCGCATGAGCTTTAGTCCCTTAGTGCTTGTGTTCGGCTTCCAGGGTCTGAAAGGTAAAATTGTTCTTGGTTTCTTAAGGTGTGGAAACTAGGAGTGATAGATACAACACTTTAAGGAGTGTCTCTGGCTATTTAGATGTGGGCCTTTTCACTGCAAAGATGCTGAAGTAATTACAGATCTGGAATGTTATTTATTTATTTTTTCTTTAAGATTTCTAGAGAAACTGATTTGTATCATCAAACAGTCCTCAGGAAGTCTCAGCATTTGGTGTTGACCTGGCAGTGACATAGCTCATCAACTCTATGTAGCTGTAAACCTTTCAGCAAACCTTTAACAAATGCACGCAAAGCTGTTATCTGACATCAGAAGGAATATCTACATTAGAAGAAAGGCTTTAGAATGTCGGCAGGAACTTCAGCCTCTTCTGACAGGAATCTCACCAAGAATTGAGCCCGCTGAAACTTCTAAATGTCTTCCAGAACTGTTGTTTGTGGTTCACTCTACCTATCTTCCTGATTCTCATACCGAAAGGAAGGTTTTTTCTTGCAGTTTCTGTTCCTTGGTTTGTTTGGGTAAGTATTTCACTGGTGGGAGAAAACAGCGAGTAAATATATGGGCAGAGAGAGAGAAGGAAAGAGGAACACTCTGAAGTTTGCTCAGCATTGCTGTAGATCCCATACTTGTGTTTGACCAGATTAGGTCTGGCAAATACGGGTTCCAGCCACCTTGGATTTCTGGAAATACTGTGGAAGTAAGCTGGCTCATCCATTTTGTCTATTTGTTGTCCTTGGTGTTTGTTGCTGTAGTGTAAATAACTATATTATTTGCAACTGTTTGCCAAAATCCATATGCTTTCCTCTTTCCTGTGTGTTTGTGTGTGTGTGTGAGAGAGAGAGAGAATCTCTTACACTGTTCTCCCTGAAAGCAAAGAGAAAGCGTAAGAGGATGGAAGATGTGCAGTAACTGTCCACCGAAAGCTTTACTGACAAGGTTTAAAGTTGCACTTTTCATTCTCTTTAAGAAGTCAGTCACTGTAGGGGACTCCAGTTAGAACTTGTCTAGAACTTGGAAGACAAACAGAACAAACTAAGCAGTTAGAACTTGGCTGGAGTTTCTGAGGTCAGTTCCAGTGTTTTGCTCTTCAGTCAGCACAGAGAGAGAAGGCATATCTCAAAAACGTAATTTAAAGACCTTAAAATCTGAGTTGTCTCTTTGTTTTCCTCAGAGAGGTTAGATTTATGTGTCAGATCCCTAAACTTGAGGGCAAGCAGCTCAGGTGTGAGGTTATTTTCTTTTCAGAGTTGCTTTCCTTGGCCACTTTACTGCAAAAACACAAGTCAAGTGAATTTTGTGGTAGCTGGCGTCCATAGTTAATCTGTTATCTGTCCTGTACCTCCACTCTTTCTCAACTGACTATCCCAAGCCTTTCTTTTCTGCTTAGCATGAAAGGAAGGATAATTGTTGCAGAATGGCTCAGGGAGCAGGGCCGTGGCTCCCTGAAAGAACTGCACAAGCAGGGGCAGGGCAGCTCAGAGTACATAGCAATGGAATAACACCAGATGTGGTAAGCGACGAGCTGACCTGGAGCTAAGTAGCAAACAACTTGAGCAGAACTGTCTTTGGGTGGAATCAGAGAGCAAGATGTGTGCTGGGGTGGGGTGTGCTATTGTCTAACTGCAAGGCTTTACCGATGAGAAAAGGACAAGGGGACAAAGGGACATAAACAACTCATGTACTGTATAAGTGAGCTGTCTGCGCAATGAAGTAGAAAAGTCATTAAGAACCTCAGCCTTATCCTCTTCTTTGATCATTGTGTTTCCCTTTGCATCCAATAAAGGATGGAGAGTCACCTTAATCCTCCTTTTGCTGTTGATGTATTTCTGAAAACACTTCTATTGTCTTTCATTGCACTAGCCAAATGGAGCTCCAGCTGGGCTTTGGGCCTTCAGATTTTGCATAACTTGACAACAGCTCAATAGTCATCCTTTGTTGCAGGAGACATATCGGATGTTGAAGTTCCTGATGAGAACAAGAGTTAGTGTTCCTGAGAACTTTAGAGAGATGACAGAAAAGAGCAGCTGATGAATAGATAGATTATAATTACAGAATACCCCCCTCCCCAGTACCTGTCTGGTGTGAGTCTTAATGTGATCATGACTGCTTTTGGAATGACCATACATCTGTCCTGAAATTATCCTTTTTAATTTAAATATGCTTTATGAATGTGCAACATAATAATTGAAATAATGAAGTGCATTAAGGAAGATTTGGTTTAAAATAGGAACATAGATTTTTTTATTGTTTTTGGATTGATTTCCTGGTTTTTTGAATACTTTGAATACTTTGAATAACAATGCACACTGAACTAAGTTGATTGCTAGGTGGAAAGAAAAAGGTCAAGCAAATATTACTTAGGAACAAACCTACCTTACACAAGGATGAATGTAACTAACTATGGCTGAAGTTTGTCATTTCTTCTGGAAGAATAAAACAGTACTGACTAGTGGGGGTGCTCAAATTCTGCTAAAAATTAGGTTGGATTTTTGTGGGGTGGGAACATTTAGAGATGCACTTGGTGAATGAGGGGAAATGGACTCCATGCAATTTCACTGGGGCTTTAAACACTGATTTCGTTCCTTTTTTTTTTTTTTTTACCTGCTTTGTAGTGTTACTTAATTTTCCTTGTTTAATGTCACAAAAGGGGAAAAGGAGTTAAAGCCTGTGCTTGCAAAGTAGGGGCCCAGATCATAGGGGACTGCAGCACCTCCCCTATGAACACAGGCTGAGGGAGCTCCGCTTGTTCAGCCTGGAGAAAAGAAGGCTGCAGGGTGAGCTCATTGCAGCCTTCAGTACCTAAAGGGAGCCTACAAACAGGAGGGGAGTCAACTCTTGGAAAGGGGAGATAACAGTAGGATGAGGGGAAATGGATTTAAGTTGAGGGAGGGAAGATTCAGGTTGGATGTCAGGGGGAAGTTCTTTACAGAGAGAGTGGTGAGGTGCTGGAACAGCTGCCCAGAGAGGCTGTGGATGCCCCGTCCATCCCTGCAGGTGTTCAAGGCCAGGTTGGATGGGGCTCTGGGCAGCCTGGTCTAGTATGAAATGGGGAGGTTGGTGGCCCTGCATGTGGCAGGGAGGTTGGAGATTCATGATCCTTGAGGCCCCTTCCAACCCTGACCATCCTGTGATTCTGTGATCACCTTTTGTATAAATTCAGTATCTTCTATTGACTTAATGGGGAAGTGGATTAAACTCCAGATGCACGAGCAGTTCAGTTCTCTCCATGAATTTTCCCAAATCCTTACAATGTAATTAATGCTTTACATGACACATCACCTCTCTATGGTGACTTCAGATTTTAAGACAGCATTGGCAATACCTGGAAACTGTCATAGCTTATTGTATTTAGAATTAGTCTGTGATACCCACGCAGTGCTCAAAGCATGTAAAACAGTCTTTGCAAGTGGTAACACCAGGGATTAAATGTATGCTATAGCAGTAAATTGTTATTGGACTTGTAAGTTTTGAGGGATATCCCACCTGCATACGCAGCTCAACTCTCAAGCTATCAGTCTTTCTCTGACTGTTAAGAAATTTCAACTGGAATAAGTTCTTTTCTTTTGAAATGAAGATAAGTGGCCAGTTCAGTGTATCTCTGTTGTGTAGTTAATGGTGATGTTAGGTATTTTGGATCAGACACAGTAGAAATACATTTTCTCCATATTTCCTTCAGTTTGCCTTTGGTTGTTTTGCTGTTTGTGTAAAATGTGACTGGCATGTAAAAAATAATAGAAGTAGTAGATACTTAGTAAAAACTATTTAAAAGATTTAGAATTTATATATACGTAAATATATCTATAAATTATAAAAAGAAAACTGATGTTAAAAAAGGATAATAGTCGAACTGAAAACAGTATTAGGGATTTGCAGTTTGAGTCTGGATTACCCCATTACTGTGGAGAGAGACAATGAGGTGCAGTTAAAGAAAAATGGTAAGGAACAGAGGTTAGGGAAAAAAACAGATTTTTAGAGCACCTGATATAAAAAGCAATCACAGTAAATAAAAGGCTGCTTCCTCAGATTTTTTTCCATCTTTTTCTTCGATATAAAAGGGAGGCTGGTGTTCTGGAGCAGATCAAAACATTTAATATGAGGGTAATAGAGTTTTTAGGTTGTTGTGAGTTTTTGCTAGTGGTGGATTGTTCTGTTTTCTCTCTTAGTTTTGTTTTTTTTGCACAGGACTGGCTTCCAGCAGTTGGCACTGTAAAAGCCTGGTGCTTCAGAGTGCTGATCAGTCAGCTGTACAATGAGAGTTGGGGTTGGGTTGGGTTTGTACAGGCTGGGAGGAGTTGTCCTTGAGAGCAGCTCGGCAGAGAAAGACCTAGGGGTCCTGATTGATGAGAAACTTAACATGAGCCAGCAGTGCGCTCTGGCAGCCCGGAAAGCAAATGGGATCCTGGGCTCCATCAGGAGAGGGGTGGTCAGCAGGGATAGGGAGGTGATTGTCCCTCTCTACTCTGCTCTTGTGAGGCCCCACCTGGAGCACTGTGTCCAGGTGTGGAGCCCTCAGTACAAAAAAGACATGGAGATTTTGGAAAGGGTCCAGAGGAGGGCCACGAAGATGATCAGGGGGCTGGAGCACCTCCCCTATGAGGACAGGCTGAGGGAGTTGGGCTTGTTCAGCCTGGAGAAGAGAAGGTTGTGGGGTGACCTCATTGCAGCCTTTCAATACCTGAAGGGAACTTACTCCCAGGAGGGGAGTAAACTCTTTGAAAGGGCTGATAATAGCAGGACTAGGGGAAATGGTTTTAAGTTAAAAGAGGGAAGATTTAGGTTGGATGTTAGGGGGAAGTTCTTTACTGGGAGAGTGGTTGGGTCCTGGAACAGGCTGCCCAGGGAGGTTGTGGATGCCCCGTCCTTGGAGGTGTTCAAGACCAGGTTGGACAGGGCTCTGGGCAACCTGATCTAGTAAAGGTGTATGTTTGGTGGCCCAGCTAGGCAGGGGGGCTGGAACTACATGATCCTTGAGGTCCCTTCCAACCCGGGTCATTCTGTGTGATTCTGTGTGATTCTGTGTGTTCTCATGGTGCAGGAGGGAAGCTATTCTGTGATGCCTGGACACCATCTGATCTTTGCTCTGATGAAGTAGAACTCACTCTGCTTCTTTGGCCGCCGGGCTTTTGCCTCAGCATTTAGGGGAGCTAAGCAGATAGGTGACAGTCAGCTGGCAGAAGCCTGAGGGAGCTGGAGGAAGCAAAACAAGGTGGAAGGAAAGGGATGAAGAAGGACTGAAACTGTTTTCAGTGATGAAGCTGGAAAGGAGAAAAGTCTCTGGAATAAACAAGACTAGTAACTCCAGTGGAGCAACCATTTTTTGTCAAAACAAAGAAGGAAAGGCTCTGCAGTAGGAAAGACAAGCAGTGTGTTTTGCCTCTGCAAGTTCCAGCAGTATCTGTAAGAGGATTGATATTTTATCATTCTGTATGCTGTAGTGGGTGTGCTAAATGTTGACTGGTCAGATGAGATGTATGTGCACTGACATATATTGAGTGGTGAGAAAAGGAAAGACTGCCCCAAAAACACAACTGAAATATAGTCAGTAAATAATTGACTGCTCTTTCTTTGTTGTTGCTAAAACTCATTTATGAGGTTTGAGAACAAATACTTTTAATTAAGAAACAGTAGTAAGTGTGTAAGTATCTCTTCCTGATGTGTTTCATTTTAGAATAAACGAAAAGAGGGCATGAGGTGATTTTAGGGTGATAAGCATGTCTGTACTGATGGAGGTATCAGCTCTCGGAGGGAATTAACAGGATGATGAGAAGCATTCAGAATGTTAATATTGCTGGCATGTGAACACTGAGGCTCTGCCTGCTCTGCCAGTGATTGATATGAGTGGCACTGGGGGGCAGCTCTGATTCATTGCTCTGAGCATTGTAGTAATGGAAGGAACTGCATGTGCTGCTGTGGTTCTCTCCCAGTGTGTAAAAATGGTTATTGCTCTCTGGTCACCTTTTAGAGTCAAAGCATTTCAATCTGAACAGCAATTTCTGATGAAGATAGCAAATGAACTGCTGTGTCTGGACTTGGGGAGACAACTACACTTCTGCTGTCCTAAAGAAAGAGGAATTACATGGGTTTCCTTATTCCTTCTTCCTAGCCCAAAGTCAAAGTAGTGGAGAACAGCATCAAGGATCATGCTTACTGTAACATCTCCTCGGGAAACTCTTGTTTCTTTTAACATTAATCTGGTGTCAGCTTACTACTCTAGTTTATATGTCCTGGCTCTTGTTTATTAAGCAATCTTGAGTGGAAAAAGCAAACCAAAAAGTAGGATTGCTACCTTTGACTTTAGAAGTGCCACTGATCTCTTCTGGGACCTACTTGGAGCTAGGTGTTAAAAGTAGGAGCTAGGGCTCTTAGGGTGTTAGAAGTAAGAGGGCCTGTGCGAGCTGGTCAGTATTTAAACAGTACTTCTTCCAAGCTCAGGATCAGTGTGTCCCTATGAGTAAAATCAGGGAAATCAGGGAAGGGTGGCAGGAGACCTGTGTGGATGAGCAAAGAGCTCATGCATAAACTCAAAGGGAAGAGTAATGTCCGCAAAATGTGGAAAAAGGGTCTGACCACTTGGGAATAATATAGAAATGCTGTCACACTCTGCAGGGATGCAGTGAGGAAGGCTAAAGCCCATCTGGATTTGAATCTGGCAAAGGAGATTAAGGCTTTTTTAAGTATGTCAAGAGTAAAAGGAAGACTAGAGAAAATATGGGTCCCCTACTAAATGAGGGAGTTGTTCTGATAACTGGGGGTGCTGAGAAAGTAGAGGTGCTGGACGCCTTCCTTACTTCTGTCTTCACTGCAAAGACTCCTCCTCAGGAATCTCTAAGTGAGAGAATCTGGAGAATGGAAGGCTGGGGAATGGAAGGGAAGGACATGGTCCAAGGCAATGTCAGTGTACATAAATCCATGGGCCCTCGTGGGATGCATTCTTGTGTGCTGAGGGAGCTGGCAGAGGTGGTTGCTGAACCACTCTCATTTTTGAGAGGTCTTGGAGAATGGGATACGTGCCTGAAGACTGGAGTCTAGCCAGTGTCACTCCGGTCTTCAAAAAGAGGAAGAAGGGGAATCCAGGAAACTACAGGCCAGTCAGACTCACCTCCATCCCTGGAAAAGTGATGGAACAGCTTGTCTGGATGCTATCTCCTGGCAATTGGAAGTGAAGAAGGCTATCAGTAGTAGTCAGCATGGGTTCACCAAAGGAAGGTGGTGTTTGACCAACCTGATAGCCTTCTATGATGCCATCACTGGGGGAGAGCAGTGGATATAGTCTGCTTTGATTTCAGCAAGGCACTGGGTACTGTCTCCCACAACATTTTTATAACGAAGCTGAGAAAGTGTGGGAAAGAGGAGTGGACAGTGAGATAAGATGAGAACTGGCTGACTGGCTGAGCTCAGAGGGTGGTGCAAAGTCCAGTTGGAGGCCTGTATGTAGCAGTGTTCCCATGGGGTTGGTGCTGAGTCTGGTCTTTCAGCATCTTCATCAGTGACTTTGATAAGGGTATCACGTCCACTCTCAGCAAGCTTGCTGATGATAAGAAGCTGGAAGGAATGGCTGACAAACCAGAAAGCTGTGCCGCCATTCAGTGAGACCTGGACAGGCTGGAGAGTTGGGTCGAGAGGAACGAGATGACGTTTAAAAAAAGCAAGTGTAGAGTCTTGCACCTGGGAAGGAATAACCACGTGCATCAGTGCAGGTTGGGGGATGACCTGTTGGAGAGGAGCTCTGCAGTGAGGGACCTGGGTGTCCTGGTGAACAACGCGTTGGCCATGAGTCAGCAGTGTGCCCTGGTGGCCAAGAGGCCAATGGCATTCTGGGGTGCATTAAAAAAGAGCGTGGCCAGCAGGTCGAGGGAGGTGATTGTTCCCATCCACTCTGCCCTGATGAGGCCTCACCTGGAGTATTATTTCCAGTTCTGGGCTCCCCAGTACAAAAAGGAGAGAGATCTCCTGAAGAGAGTCCAGCAGAGGGCCACGAAGATGATAAATGCCCTGGAGCCCCTCTCTTATAAGGAAAGGCTGAGCAGCCTTCTTCTTTGAGAAAAGAAGACGGAGAGGATATCTGATCAATGTCTGTAAGTATCTAAGGTGCGGGAGGCGAAGGGATGAGGCTACATTTTTTTCAGCTATGTGTGGTGACAGGACAAGGGGAGACGGGCACAAACTGAAGCATAGGAAATTCCACACAAATGCGTGTAAGAATTTCATCATGATAAGGATGACAGAGCCTGGAACAGTCTGCCCAGGGGGGTAGTGCGGTCTTCTTCCTGGAGACATTCAAGACCCACCTGGATGCCTTCGTGTGCAAACTGGTTTAGGGAGCCTGCTTTGCAGGAAAGGTGAACTAGATGGTCTGTAGAGCTCTCTTCTAGCCCCTACAATTGTGTGATTCTGTGATTCTGTGACTGCATGGATGGTTCTCATGTCTCATGTGTTCCCCGTAAAAGCCTCTGTATTTCATTAAGCCTCAGCATGAAAGGAAATTTTTCCTGCCAGAGTAATTTTCCAACAGTGTGGTACAAATGTGCAGAAAGGACCCAAGGTCACAAACTCCTTTCAAAGGTTAATTATGAAAGAAAGGTGTTCTGTTGTAATTAAATAGCAATGCCTGAGAGGCCAGAAATATTTGATGTACAGTGCAGTACTGTACAGCAAAGCCAGTATCGTCTTCAAATTTATTATTTTATATCATATACTATTATAAAACACCCTTGTGTGTTAACGTAATTTTTATTCTCTAACTTGTGTTTAATAGAAGGGGGATTGAGAGGTCAGCACTGTCATGAATGTGTGTGAATATAATGCACAGGGGTGGTTCTGAGGCAGACAGCAGTCTTGGGGTACTTCCATCAGGTGGTGCTGCCTTCACAGCTCTGCGGAATCTCATTTTTAATGAGAGCAGGCTGTGTTTCCCTTGTTGTTTTCACACTGCAAAAGTTGCTGCACGTTTTCCCTTCTGTCAGTATCACTACCAGCAATAGTCTTGTTTGAGACACTGTTTATTAGCATATCAAAATTTTTCTTCATTCTTGTGCTTCTGGGGTTTCATATTTCAGAGTGCTCAAGTGTATTAGGCAGGTTCTTGGCACAGGGACACGGAAAAGTTGTCTGCTTTTTTTAATTCCCAACCATCATTATAAATTAGCCAATTCTGACGTTCATACTTTGTTATCTGTGAGGTTGTCTTTCAGTGATTGAACATGTTATATTAATCTAGAGAGGATGGGTTGCTTGTAGTAGCTTGTAGTTTTAATTTCTTATTTCTGTGTTATAAAAGTAATTTTTGTTACTTTCATTTTTTTCTTTCATTGTGCATCAACATCTGAAAGCTGCATTTGTAAACTGCTTTTCCCAGCTTGTGAAAGGAAGGAGTAGGGGAACTGCACGCTCATAATCCTACTCAGGCTGGATAAAGCAGAAATGGGAATCTTACAACCCGAGTTTTGTAAAATTCTGTAAAACATGGGAATCCTTGTTCAGTGCTCTGACCCTTCCATTTACCAACATCTACCAGGAGAACAGCTGATCAGGCTGTTTCCTCACTCATCCTGGCTTCTGAAAGAGGAGAACTGGCTCAATGCTGGTGCAGCCTGCCCTTCTGCGTGGGCCTGCTCGAGATCCTATGACTCCAGGAGGACTTTGTGCTCGCTGATTGCCCCTGTTGCAGGCCTGGGTAAGGAGGTGGGCTTCTGACAGCCAGGCAGCCATAGTGGACTGCGATCCCTGGAAGGGCTGCAGTGTGAACCTCACCTTGCTGAAAGCAGATGGGTCTCACTTGCCTCCTGAGCTCCCATCGTCGAGTTTGGGGATGGGAGCGGTCCAAGCTGTCTACATTTTTGGCTGTGTGTCATTGCCAGTTCCTGTTTGTTTCCAGCTGGCTGCCTATAACCAAGTGGTGCCAGCTGATCTGGTGTTATAGCTCACAGTTATCTGTGTACCGAGGGTTCAGTTGGTGGTTCTGGTTATAGTGAAATGTAGCTCTCCGCTGATCTTCAGGAGGACTTCCAGGACTTTGAAAACTTACAGACTCACAAATGAATGGTCTGCTGGTGTAAAAATGTAAGAAATTGCCTAGTAGTGAATTTTACACTACAGGAATGGGCCATGCTGCCATCCTGAGCCTTC
The DNA here is from genome assembly GCA_035772895.1 of Perdix hodgsoniae. Classification (NCBI taxonomy): domain Eukaryota; kingdom Metazoa; phylum Chordata; class Aves; order Galliformes; family Phasianidae; genus Perdix; species Perdix hodgsoniae. The sequence goes on along the minus strand of JAPSGF010000111.1, from coordinate 162,192 downwards.
CTTCTGGTACTAAATGACTTACTCAGTCCAGTTACAGCACGGCCTGGTGCCTGGGGGGAGCTTGAACTGCTCTTCAGCATCTCAGTGTGTGCTGACTGAAGGCGTGTTGTTCCCAAATACTTGTGTCCAATCATTTACGAAGCGGGCACAGAATGCAGCTGCACACCACCATCCTACTCCCTTCTAAAGGTGCAAACAGTTGCAGCTGGTCATAAGGAGCACTGCCCAGTCCAAATTCTGCATACTTTCTGGAGATGAAAATGCTGTTACCATGTATAAAGGAGACTGCTTTTTCTGAGAGCTCAGCATTGGATTTGGAATATTTATGGGCATCTCTCTGTCATTAAGGTCTAGATCTGATTTGATGAGAAAAGTTAATTAGTGATTTGAAATTTAATAAAAGATTAAATGGAAGTGGTAATGATGGTAATATAACTTAGGGTTTTATAAGTATTTTTTAATCATAATAAATAGTGAAGTTGATATGGTGGTGGTTGTTAACATTTTCTTACAATAAGTAAGGCATCAACAGCATCAGAGTTTTCATACAAGGTTTTTTCAGCTTCTCTTTTTCGGAGAAAATTGCTTGTACTGACCCCAGTGTAGGGGCTCTTTGGATGTCTGCTGTTTATTTGGATGTATATCTTTTATATTGGTATATTTTTATATTGGTATATTATTATATATTGGTATATTTTTATATTGGTATCTTTTATCTAAGAGTGTTTTTGGTGCATGTAGACAAAAAGAAGTAAAGGAGGATTGGGAGGGAGTAAATTGGGAATAGATAGCATGTGCATATTTTTATGTGATTGCCTGTAACATGATGGAAAGCACAACAACCAGCAAGATCCTAGGCTGAAGCGAGTGAGGATTTGCTCAAACACAGCAGCTCTGGGCACAGACACGAAGGCCCCAGGTAAGAGGGATCCCCAGAGATATGCCCTCACTCCCACTGCCAGCCCTTAAATGAGGTCTGGGAAGGGATAGACCCTGGCTCTGCCACATCTGGTCACATGAGCTACGAGATATGGTTTAGTAGCTTGTGGTAGCAATGGTAATGGAAGGGTGATTGGACTAGATGATCTTGTAGGTCCTTTCCAACCTTGTGATTCTATGATTCTATGATTGCATGCACCTGAGTTCCCCTGGGATGGCCCTGCTTTCTTACCAGGTGCAGAGTCACTGTTTCAGGCCATGTCTTACATTTCCATTGCACTCCACCCTTTCACAGTGTGAACCAGTGATTTGGCAGGTTATAGGTAAGCACTTTCCATTATGGTGATCCAGTATAGTGCAACTTTTGTACAATTTTCTGTTGCAGTGTAGATTGATAAAATATGAGATGATTGATGGTTGGTTCATGGTTGATGTCCATCTTCCATTGTGGGCCAGTACTCAATGGTTCTTCTGGAGCACATAGTTGCTTGGACCAGGGAAGGTTCAGCTCGTGTTCCATCAGTCCCGTACAATCCACGACCATGACCAGAGGTGTCACATTGATCTTACAGTGACACTGGAGCATATTGATGCCATTTTACTCCTCCTGGTCATCCGGTGGACTCAAAGAGACTCATGGGGAGATGTTTCAGAGGTACAAGAAGGGGTAGATCTCCCTCCATGGCTAGATACAGTCCTCGTTCTTGTCCTGAGTCAACATTTTGCCTTGCACTGGGGTATGTCCTGGCTGTCTGTACCATACCTTTTGGCCCGATATCTGAGAGGGCATAACTATTGCAGGAGCCAAAGAAGGGGATCCTGATTTGCTATGGGAGATGATTAAAGTCCCCTTAGCGATGAAAACCATAGTGTTGACCATGATGTCTGCAGGCCATGTACCTTTTACTGGAGGGACTACCAAACCCCCAGCCTCCAATAATCTCCCCCAAGGTGCAGGTAGGCCACACCACTTTGGTCCTACTTGCATCTTCCAAGGTTATTCTATTCTATGGCTACCTGGTTCTAGGTTTTTTCCATTTTGTTGGCTGCATTGTTTCCTGGTGACTTGGTCAGAAGGCTTTTGGTCAGAAATGTGGTAGACATGTATGGTCCTGTGATAAACCACATTCCATATGTCTAAAGATGTATCTTTGCCCCAGATGGGTCAGGCATGAATAGTCTAGTCCTGAGTGGCCCACTGTTCAATCCAAAGAGTGATCTCCTGGTACACAGCCCACTATCTGTGCAGATATTGTGTGCCATCATTGGGTTCCTTGGTTATAACCATCCACATGACTCGCAGTTCAGTCTATTGGTTTCTCTTACTATCCCCTTCTTCAAAGCAGATTGTTTCATTGATGGTGATTGAGGAGATGGTATGCCCTTGCTTTCCACTTGCTTGGGTTACCCTTGTTGGGCCCATCCATATACTACATGGAATACTTCCCTTCCTGAAAAAGAAGCATTATCTAGCTCAGGCCACTTCTGTCTTTGGAAGGTAGGTCAGATCTCCCACCCCCGAATTGGCAAGATCGTCTTAACATAACTTCAGCTGTTTGAGTTATTGGCTCTACTGCCTGTAATGTGGAGTAGGTGGACAATAACTGTTTTTCAAACTTACTATACCTCCCTTCTGCTCAGTGCCAGACTGCTGCATGTTAGCAACATGACACAGGATTTTCATGGAAGGAAGATTTATTTTATTGCTGTGTCTCTATCTTTATTCTTCTAAGCTAGAATATAAAAATATTCTAACATGTGTATTCAGTACATTTCCACTAACAATCTAGAAAGCAAGCAAGTTCCAGAACAAGTCTTCATGAACAGCAGAGAACTTATCTTATGCCTGGCTACAAAACGTCTCTGTTTATTCTGTCAATTTCTCTTTCCCAGCACTGTAATATCAGCAAGTCAACATCTGACGAGGTCAAACCAACCTCTCCATCTCCCACATCTCCCCCTTCTTTACCAATGAAAAAAGCGTGCTTTAAAGCATAATTTAAACTATCATTCTCTGAACATGCTGCAGTAAGCAGAGAATGCAAATTAAAACACAGAGAAAAGGAATAAGACAAACTAACCCTATTTTTAATGCATTCTGTATCTACACTCCAAGGCTTAATTAAGCAGAGTGATTTCTATAAGCAGCTATTCTAGAATTACCACAGTGAACTAATGATTGATTCTTTCCTCTATAGTTAAAATGCAAACAATAATCCATTTTAACCGAACCCAACAGTTCCAGTTCTTGTGGTTCCAGATTGCTCTGCTGCAGATGTAGTACCCATCCATCCCATCTACCACGCTCGTGTTAAATGCTATTCCAAGAACAGAGCTTGGGATGGGCCATTTGTCTTGGGGTTGTCCCACCAAGCATGTCGGGAACGGGTTTCCTGGTGATGCAGTTGACAAACAGAGTGTGCCTTGTCCTGTCTTGTTGAGGGGTGACCCATATGTTCTGTTTTGGTTGAGCTGAAATCCAAAATGTTGATGAGAACAGTGATCATGTTACAGAGATGATGAAAGGGATGGCCATACCCATCGTGCTGGTACCCATCTTGGACCTGTTCCTGTTGAAACACAAGCATAACCTCGACCACAGATTACCAATGAATAGGATCCTTGTTAGAGCTCAGGTTTTTACTATAACCTGTGCTTTCACTTTGACAGGACTTAAGGTATTACAGACAAAATGCCTGTAAATTGGAGGGCCATGTGTTGTCCATCGATTTAGAAAATTGAGAACAAAGTACACTTTAGCTACCTTTTCCTGAGGGGTCATATACCCATGCTCCCCCTTTTTTGTTTTTGAAGCATGGCCTTTAAGGTACCATGGGCTCATTCGATAATAGCTTGACCTGTGAGAGAGTGGGGTATGCCTCTCTGGTGAGGCACTTCTGAAAGAAGGAGCAGGTAGCGTGGTCTACATATCCCGGCCCATTGTCTGTTTTAATTGTTTTTGGGACCCCAAGAACTGCAAACGCCAGTAGGAAGTGTTTCCAGACATCTTTTGCCTTTTCTTCTGTATGCCCAGATGCAAAAACACAGGTGGAGAATGTATCAATAGAAACATGAACATAACGGAACTTCCCAAATTCTGGTATGCGTGTAACATCTGTTAGCCAAATTTCTAAGGAGCTCAATCCTCGAGGATTAACTCCAATAGAGGGTGCTGGTGCAACAGTTTGACAGTCTGGACAGGACCGTAGGATCTGTTTGGCCTATCTGTGGTCAGTTGGAAGGCACGCTGTAATGCCTTTGCATTTTGATGGTAAAAATCATGAGATAACTCTGCCTGGGCAAACGGATCAGGGATAACAACTGCTCCTAACAGTTTGTCCACCTGCGCATTACCCTCGGAAATGGGGCCTGACAGAGAGGAGTGAGAACATGCTGAATGAAGTAAGATTCTGAGCGATGATCTAGAACGCATTTCAAGTGCAAAAGAAGCGTGAACAACTGCACATTAGTTGTCTCCTTTAGATAAGAATGCTTCACATCACGATGCCTGCAACATGAGCAGAATCTGCTACTATAGTGGTGAGTCAGACCATTGGTTGAACACATGGACCACTGCTGTAAATTACACAATTTGTGTAGAGCCGGTGGTGACATGGATGTCCCTGTTCCTGGTCCTGGTAGTACCTCTTCATATGTGACTGCATGGCCAGGAAAAGCGCCTGCAAGAGGGGTTAATGATAATTTAGAAACTGACAACAAATAGAGTGAAGAGATTGTACAAGCTTGTGCACTGGCAGATGAATACTTATGTGCCCTGAAAATCCCACCAGTGTATCAAAGGTTTTGCTGAAGTCTAGGTAGACTACATCAACATCCTTTCCCTCATCTACCAGTCTGGTCACACAGTCATAGAAGGTTAGGATGAACAAACACGACCTACCTTTTATGAAGCCATGCTGGCTGGGCCTCGTCCCCTGGATGCCATACATGTGCTGTGTGATCTCACCCAAGATGATTTGCACCATAACCTTCCCTGGTACCGAGGTCAGGCTGACAGGCCTGTAGCTCCATGGACCTCCTTACAGCTCTTCTTGTAGATGGGAGTCACACTGTTAAGTCTCTAATACTTTGGGACCTCTCCAGATAACCAGGAACACTGGTAGATCATGTCAAGTGGCTTGGCAATCACCTCTGCCTGTTCCCTCAACACTCTGCATGGAGCCTGTCTGGTCCCATGGACCTGTGACAGTCTAGATGGAGGAGGAGCTCTCTAACTGTCTCCACCTGAATTACCAGTGGTGTATTCTGCACACTATCCCAGACTTCCAGGGCATAAAGTGCCTAGAGTATAACTGACTCGACTATAAAAGGCAGATGTAAAAAAGGCATTGAGAACTTCAGGCTTCTCCTTATCCTCAGTGATCACATTCCCTGCTACATAAAGTAAAGGATGAAAATTATCCTTGGTTCTTACTTCTTCTCTCTTACTGTTTATATATTTGTAAAAGGATTTTTTGTTCTCTTTTACTGCAGTGGCCAATCAAAGTTCAAGTTGGGCTTTTGCCTTTCTAACTTCCTCCCTGCATACCTTAGCAACTTCTTTGTAATCTTCCCAAGTAGTCTGTCCCTTCTTCCACAGGATGTAGAGTATCTTTTTCTCCTGGAGTGTCTACAGAAGTTCCCGGTTCATCCACATTGGTCTTCTTCCTGGTTCATCCACATTGGTCTTCTTCCCCCATGGCTTGCCTTTCGGCACTCAGGGACAGCCTGCTCTTGCGCCTTTAAGATTTCCATCTTGAGAAGTGTCCAGGCTTCCTGGACCCCTTTCCCCTTCAGGAGCAACTCCCAAGGGATCCCTACAACAAGCATCCTGAACAGGCCAAAGTCTACCCTATGGAAGTTCAAGACATTAGTTTTGCTAGTCACCCTTCTGACATCTCCAAGAATAGAGAACTCTATAATTTCATGGTCACCCATGGTCTGTCCAAGACAGTCTCCAACCTTCACATCTCCCACCAGTCCTTCTCTGTTAGTGAAGAGCAGGTCTAGCAGGGCATCACCCCTCATAGGCTCTTGTACCAGCTGTGTAAGGAAGCTATGTTCCATGCACTCTAGAAACCTCTCGGACTGCTTCCTCTGTGCTGTGCTGTATTTCCAACATATATCAGGTAAGTTGAAGTCTCCCATGAGAACAAGTGTTGGCAATTGTGCAACTTCTGCAAGCTGCTCATAGAATGCCTCGTCCATCTCTTCATCCTGATTAGCAGTCTATAACAGACCTCATCAAGATGTTGCCCCTACAAGCCTTCCCCCTGATCCTTTTCCATAGACCCTCAACTTTATCATTCCCAACCCCAAGCTCCTCAACACCGAAACACTCTTTACAAAGAGCCACACCACCACCCTTCCTTCCTTGTCCATCCCTTCTGAACAGCTTGTAGCCATCCATCACAGTACTCCAGTCCTGGGGTGGGTCCCAACATGTTTCAGTAATAGCAACTAGGTCATAGCCTGCTTCACAATCAATTCCAGCTCTTCCTGGTTGTTGCCCATGCTGTGTGCATTGGTGTAGATGCACTTCAGCTGAGATATCTGCCTCACCCCTAGCTTCAGAATTGTTCTGCTAGGCTCATCTCTGCTGAACCCTGTTCTATCCTCTTCTCCTGTCACAGCTAGTTTAAAACTTTTTTGATAAGCCCTGCTAGTTCCTGCGCTAAGATTCATTTTCCCCTTTGAGATAGGTGAGTTCCATCCATGGGCAACAGGCCTGGGACTGAGTAAACTGCCCCATGGTCAAAAAACCCAAAGCTCCAGCCTCAACACTAGCCTATGAGCTGTGTTTTCCTAGCCTGCTCCGTGTCCTTCACCACCCCAGAAGGTATATATAGAACAAAACACCACTTGCAC